>CAHIKZ030000567.1:0-7500 GCA_903632075.3 Acanthosepion pharaonis
AAGCAAAATGCATATTGTTAAGAAATGAAAAAGAATGAATTGGAATATTATTAAATGACATCTTCAATATAGTTTCCATCGTTTTTGATGCAACGGTTGATACGCTTTGCCAGATTCAAGTGAAATCGATGCAAAAACTCCACATCACATTCACTCTTTATGCATTCTAAAAAGTGTGTTCCCGCTGTGATTTTCGTTGTGTACACATTCTCTTTCATTATACCCAAGAAAAAGAAATACATTCTTTATTCTTTCGAGAAAACCATGTGTAAATTTTGGAAGTAAAAATATAATTATTGAGATTTCCTATGTGTCCAGATTTTTGTGACGACCTGTATTATAATATATAATATATTATATGATTTTATATAATATACTAATATTATATAATATAAATTAAATAAAAGTTATATTCTACTGTCTGTTCTTACATTTGGCAACCAAGTTGTAGGAGACATGTAACAGTAACGGCTAGAAATTCCTTTTGCGTAGGTTGAAATAATATAATTCTGCTGAATACATTCCGAAATGTTATTGTTTCTTTTCTAAACATAACAGGATCATTATCACCTGCATGTATGTAGAGAGTTCAGTTATGCATTTTCAGTAGTCTATCGTATTATTCAAACAGGTATTTTAGAGGACGTAACGGTTGTTTCGAATTAGTCTAGTGTCTACTGAGGGGGAATTATTATGGATCCCTAATACAGATTTTTTTTTCCTATTAATATTGTTGTCTGTTAACTTTTTAAAATTTATTATCGAATATTTTATTGTTTTTAGTACGCTTTCTTGTGATTAACTGTAAGTTCGTGTTTTTTTTTAATTTCTTTATTATTTGCTCATTCGTTTGCATTAAGGTATTTTATTTATTTTTTACATATTTTATTTTTTAACTAATTTATTTTGGCTTCTATTTTTTCGTTTTCAGTTTCTCTATTTAAGTAATGTAAAAATTTGCTTTCGTGTCTACATTTTGAGATGTGTTCTGATCGATTATGTAGTAGTTTGTGTTGTTACGGGAAAGAAATTTTAGCTTTTTTATCCCCCAGATAAAGTTTACATTTTTGGGATTTATTGTTGTGAGCTGATGCTGTTTTCCTTATTTTTCCTGATATTCTTGGTACTTGTTTTTAATCTCCTATATATGTTTATAAAGCACCGTGCTGTTCGCATATTTACTATTTGTAAAGGATGTTTTATGTGCGTAGTTTCTATGTTTCCAGCGTCTTTCAGATAATCCTATGAACAATTTTTCTCCGTTATCTGCTGATTTTATAGTAGCTTGTTTATTAAAACTGCATCTTAGGAGTAATTCCTTTGTTCTGCAGTTACATGGGTTAAAATTATATATATATATATATATATATATATATATATATATATATATATATATATACTATATATATATATATATATATATATATATATATTATATATATATATATATATATATATATATATATATATATATATATGTGTGTGTGTATTTAAATAAAAAGAAAGAACAGTAAGATATATAATCCGGTGTTGTTACAGATATTTTATTTTTACAAAATAGTGATCAATGTAAATTTACAGAGCATTAATATTATAATTAATTGATTTAAAATATTTTTCTTACAGTTCTAACCATGTTTCAAAACATGGTTAGAACTGTGTAAAGGGAAAAAACATTTTAAATCAATTAATTAATATATATATATATATATATATATATATATATATAATGTTTAACCCATGTGTAACTGCAGAACAAAGGAATTACTCCTAAAAAGATTACTATTTCTATATATCCTTATTCTATTGCTATTTCCGTAGCAAATGTTCAATAAAGTTTTGAATATACTATTCTACTTGTACTGAATGGAATCGGCCCCATTTTTTCCCATATTGCAAAACTTTCGCTCAGATGCTTAGATGTAAAGTACTACTAGACTCATGAGAGGATGATTTCCTGAACGCTACTATCTTAACCACAAGTCACTAGTTAATACAAATACGTCTGCCTTAGCCTCACCTCCTACTCTTTCACTTGTATAATAAGACGTGATACAGATTTTATCAGTAACCATGTAACTTGAGTGAATTTAGATGTTTGTATTTGGCAAATTTTTGGATATAAAAGAATTACAATCTATTTTTCGACGTCATTTGAAGCAATAAAATCCATCTAGTCTACACCTACTGCATTTAATTCACACAAGCAGCTGGATAAACTTCTCATTCGCTTCATGTCACTTGTATAACTATTTTTCGCTTTCTCTATTTTTTTTTCTTTGCTTCTATTCAGCTGTATATTGTAAGCGCGTCCGTGGGTGGGTTTTGCGTCAATAGACTCATTCTTTACTCAAACTTACCAAAAGAAAACAAGAGAAAATATTTACTCTTGAAGTGTGCACTAGGTAACATAAAAATTCATTTAGCTTAATAATTAAAAATGAAAGAATTTTACAAATATTCCAATAGTATTGCTATTCAATAACATATATATAGTGTTGTACCATCTACCAACTTTCAAAGTCCTGCATACGTTTAACCTTTCGTCATGTCTTTGTCTTTCTTAGCAGACTTTTCGTAGTTTTCCATAAAATATGTTTTTCTTCTTAAAAGAACTGTGTCAAAATTGGAATAATTTATAGTACAAAGCTGGAATACAGCGAATCAGTGGAAAATTCGCAACCCAGTGTTAGTATGATTTTTCCGGCAAAAAAAAAAAATAGTAGAACAAGTGGTCAAAGAATTTCGTTAAAAAAGATCCACTTACTTTTTTACGAGAGTTGCTTTCAATTAGTCTGATATACAATTCTTTAGATTCATTTTAATCGCACTGCATGTTAGGTCTCACCTTTTTTGCACGGTTCATTTCACTTTCTTTTTCGTATCTTGTCCCCCTTTTATTTCTTCTACGTGTTACGCTGCTTTAAGACTTTGGCGATGATTGCTCTCAGTATTTTCCAGTCCGTCTTAGCTCCTCATAAATTTTGCCTCTTTGCTACCTCTCTCAAACTCTTATCTGCAAATCCTTTACACAAAAACGTAAGAGAGGTTTAGCACTACTTCTCTCTCTCACCTTCAAAATGTTCTGTGAGTGTCGAAGCCATGTTTCCTCATTAACTTGTCCCAGAAAGTTGGTTTTTATCTTTCTGAGGTTAAGTATAATTATCTTTTCTTTTTTTTTTTTTTTTTGAATTTACACTAGAATTTGGTCGTTCAGTCCAGGGTATTCACGGCATCCTTCTCTAAAGCCAGATTTCGTTCGCCTAAAGTCTCTTCTTTATTTCTGCGGAAAGTAACCAGTATCCTCTGCCATATATAGGACTGATATTACTTCAGAATTCAGTATCCTTTTAACGAAATTTTCATATGTCTTAATAATTTGCTTAGCTTTTGGAACGCATCTTTCGCTATCTCAATGTGCTTTCCCTATTTTGGCGTCGCATTTTCCGTCTTCTGTTAAAACACTTCCCAGATATATAATTCTTTGTACTTGTCTGGTATCACGCAGGTTGGCATGTTCCTTTTGCTTGGAAACCATACATTGCCATTTTGCCTTATGTGTATCTATGTTTTATAGATTATGCAAATAACGTATGTCACAACGAACTGCTGGAATTACTATGTAAATCTCACATATTTGGGAAAGACGGTAGAATAATCCAGAACCTACAGCAAAGCGCTCGAAAAAATACAGGCATACTTAATATAATAAAAAAAGTTATAATTAAAAGGTGCAAGAGGAAAGTACCAAATACAGTAGTTGGAAAGAAAAAACGAAAAGAGAAAAAGTGAACACACAGAGTCTAGAATGAGCTTATCAGTTATAGATCGTCACTTCTCAGAACTCGATCGAGGAAATTAAAATGCTGTGCACACCGGCTAAAACATAATAAAAAAAAACACGAGGAAAGAAATACTCACATACCAATAATACACTTATACGGATAAACCTGTAGATAAATCACGAAAATATAACAACCAATCCATTTGTTTGCCGAAAGATCGTTGACTTTATTGAATATAACCAGTCTAGGCTGGTGGGTGAGCGATACTTGAATGAAAACCGCTCAAATTTGGGAACATATCACAGAAAGATAATGCCTACTTCTAGTTGTTAGTAATACGTTCCCAGATTGAACTATATTTTCATTTCCCCGACCGAGTTCTGACCTGTGCAGTGTGAACCGGCTGCATTAACTTTCATATTCTAATGGAAAATGCCAGTGTTTCAGTTCAAAATCTTACCGTCACGTCATAACATCAGAATAGCCGGTTATTTGCTGCAGGGGTAACTTACATTAATTGCTCCTATCACTTCTCCAAGTTGTCATCAATCACCATGTGCATTATTATTTTGAGTAGGAATGTTCGTAGCAGCAGTGGTATTATTGAGTGACGGAGCAACACACAAGTCATATTATGCAGGACTACAAATAAACAACGTTAAATATACTCATGATATTACTCCTTTTTCTAAGACTAAGCTCGATTATTTGGTACAAACGGTACATATTCATGCATTTTAACCTATACATTGTGTGTGTGTAAATATCCGTCGGTAACGATTCCGGATAGATCTTAATAATGGTAAAATATTAAAACTGATCCACAAAAAGAGCTCAAAATATTTATTATAGAGCATATAAATGAATTACATTAAAATGAGAGTTTCAAATATACGCACACATAAAAATTTTAATTTATTGTATTTCCTATCATTAAATAAAAAGAATTTTCATATAATTAATACATATGCATAATAACTAAATATGTACACAAAACAAAAAAAAATTGATTTAACAGAAATAAATCCTATTTATCTATTTTAATGGGGGGAAATAGTATTCGTGCAATGCAAATTTCTGATTTTAAAACTTTAATTTCCTTTAACTCTATATATTACTGAAGTGGAATGTTCTAGAATGTTTCAATAATGTTATCGTTAGTTATCTTTAGCCTAAAAATACAAACAGAATATTCAGTAATTTATATTAGTGCAAGAAGGTTATCATGATCCCAAGATGCAAAAAGTTGACAAATTCGCAAAATGAACTGATTGTTAAACCCTGGAAACAAGGGAAAATTTGTAGTAAAATTTCACAAAACCTGAATATTTAATTTGTAATCATTAGTTCATTCACAACAAGTTATAAAAAACTCAAAACTGTTGAAAATCAAAGTACAGGTGCGCCACGGAAGATTTCTTCAAGAACTTCGTGAAAATTAATACGTCAAATTAAACAAAATCCAATGTTTACGCGTCAAGTGTTGTAGGATGATTTGCTTTCGTCAGGAATTTGTGTGACAATAATCAATGAAATTCATAGGAACAATTTAAAATCACTCCCCCCTCGGAAAACTCTACTGCTATTGAAAAGACGCAGAGATGCCAATTTGACATTCATTCTTGAACATAAGTATAAGAAAAATAGTAGTGGGAATTAGTAGTATGGACAAAGGAAACGAAAAGTGAGTTGTTAGGGCGTAATTCTAGAAATCATATATGGAGAAAAGATGGCGATACATTCAAACAAAAGAACAGTTGCACCAGTGAAATCTGGTGGTGGCAGCATCATGGTATTGGGATGTTTTTTTCTGGAAAAGGTATTGGCAACATATCAGTAATAGTTGGAAGAATGAATGCCGCAGCATATCAAAATATTTTGGAAGAAATTTAATGTAAAAATCGGTTGAAAATCTTGAACTCCTCCCTGACCTGATCTTCGAACAAGATAATGATCCTAAAGACACTGCAAAATCTACGAAGAAATACCTTGCGAAAAATAATATCTGTATCCTGAAATGGCCTAGTCCGTCCCCAGATTTAAACCCAAACGAGAAACTGTGGCGTTATTTGAGAGCTCCAACAGACATCCCGGACCTAAAGACAATATGCAGAGAAGAATGGAACAAAATACTAAATAAATTTGCAAATGATTGAGAACTACAAGAAAATGTTGGTCGCTTTAGAAGTGAATAATGGCTATTCTACATGTATTAAATGGAGATTATTTATTCTTTTTTGTATTGTACGAATACCTTTTTTACCCATTAAAATGGATAAATAGGATTTATTTCTTTTCATTAAAATTTTGTTTTTTGTTTTCTATGAATATTTAGTTATTAAACATCTGTGTACAGTTAATTATAGGAAATGTATGTTTATCCATTAGTTTGAAATAGAATAAATTAAAAAGTTTATGTCTACAAATATTTATCCTCACTATATATATATATATATATATATATAATCCTACTCTGATCAAATGAGAAATCAATTCTCTTAGACCAAAATGTTTAGATATATATTTAATTACAAATTAGAAACGTTTCCTTGTGATGCGTTTCGCCCTTTTAGGACATCATCGGACTAAATTTGTTAGGTTGGTGCCACTACACATGCCCACAATAATTATGCACCAACCCAATATATATGTGCTGGGTAAGACGATAAACTACAAACAGCAAGAACTGGTGTTTTGAGGAGCTTGGAACTACCTATTAATCACTGGTGTTCCCAGGTCCACCCTGACCCGTGGTGGTAGCACTTCTTAGGGTCCCAGCTATGAGCAAATAGTTGACACCCAAACTGGGGTCAAATCTCTATGAAAGTGTAAAAATAGGTTTTAATACCAGCAATACATTTTTGAAGAAAAAATATTACCAGCAATAAAAAATCTTGTCGTCATTAAATAATATATATATATATATATATATATATATATATATATATATCGACATCTAAACATGATACTGATATGGGTAAACTTTTCAGTTCAAGGGCCACATTCAAGCATTCACAACTTTATTTGGCCGCATAGTATATTAGCCAAAAAATAATTAATATTTAAACTAGACAAAAAAAAATCCTGTTCAAGAAAAAAAGTAAGAAATGTGTATTAATTAATATTTTAAAGTACTGTAAAAGATTCACATGAAATGCATTTATTTAAAAGACAAAGTAACTCAGTTTAAATTTCTTTAAAGTAAAAATATTAATAAGTATTTTAAGTTGAAGGTTTACATGAAACACATTTGAAAAAAAAAATAAACTTGTTTTAAAAAATATTTTTATTAATTAATATTATAAAGTAAAAAAACATATTTATTTGAAAAACAAATTAACTCTGCGTAAAGAAATAAAAAAAACAATTCTTGCTAATTATTTAAAGTAGTAACTTTAAATAAAACACATATAAAGTAACAAAATTTAAAGGAATATAATTTCGATATTAAAGTAGAAACTTCACATGAAACATTGTTTGAAAGCCAAATAATTCAGTTTAAAAAAAAATATATTCATATTTTGAAGAAGTAACTTCACATGAAACGGATTTATTTGAAAAACGAAATACCTCAGCAACAGAAATATCTCAATGGCTCTATGAGAATCATGTATCTGATTGCAGGCATTTAACAGTTTGTCAACATTAGACATCCAGTTGCTTGCAACAATTATTTGGCTTGCTTTCTAACATTCTCTTTCAAATTTCCTAATAT
>CAHIKZ030000567.1:12500-15000 GCA_903632075.3 Acanthosepion pharaonis
AGAATACTTGTTTTGGGGCATCTACTAAGACTCTTCACTCCAGGAACCAAGTGCCGCAATCGCCCAACCGCGAAAGATGCTGGAAAAGAGATCAGCTTCGTGTACCGTTCTTGTACGTCCCTGACTCATCTCTGGGTGGTCTTCATTAACAAGAGTCAGATAAGACCGCTGCTATATGTGGGTTAAAGCTGTCCGCTCAAAACTCTATGGTGTGGATAGAGTTTACTTGTATGTGTATATATATATATATGAGAGAGAGAGCGGAGATGTGGGAGTAATTAAGGGTAAAAAATTACTACAGCCAAAAGAGACGTATAGCAATGAAATAGAAAATATAACGAATTATCACGAATTTTAAAGATTTTGAATTTGAATACTTTTAATCAATTTTTTATATTGTCTGCATTACCATTTATTATAGGAGTTAACTAAACACCTTAAAGATTGTTAATGTTTTCTCAAATTCAACAAATAATCGAGACTCATCAAATTAAGAAAAAAAAAACACTTGTTGAGAAACAAGATAAAATATAAAAATGTTTTTTTTTTTCATTTTAACAAAGCATATATTAAAGAGCAGCTGCTGTCCAAATTCACAGCTATACCGGGTGTAACAACAAAATTGTTCAAACCATGGAACAGCATGGGATACTTGTCATCATGTTTAATATCTAAAGATACTCAAAACTAATTTAGTTTCTTTTATCTAGGATTTCAAATGAGACGTGTAGCCATATTGACACCATTTGTCGCAAGAAACACAGAAAAACAGTTTTAGTTATTCAGGTAGAAAGGCAACAGGTTAAAATCGTTTTTGATCAACCCCACTGTGTCTATCCAAT
The DNA here is from genome assembly GCA_903632075.3 of Acanthosepion pharaonis. Classification (NCBI taxonomy): domain Eukaryota; kingdom Metazoa; phylum Mollusca; class Cephalopoda; order Sepiida; family Sepiidae; genus Acanthosepion; species Acanthosepion pharaonis. Next base: position 13,343 of record CAHIKZ030000567.1, read on the forward strand.
TAAGCAATGGTGAGAGGAAAAAGATCATTCAGGCCTTCCGTAATGTTACGAACATTAATAGTCTGATTTCCATCTTCAACATTCATTCAAGAACCACAAAGAGAACAGTGAATAAATTTAAAGAAGAGAGAACAGTAGAAAGAAAAACTAGATCAGGAGGTCACAACAGCAAGAGGGATCAACATTTCAAATTATAGCTAAATACTTATTTTTCAAAGTGGTTCCTAGTACCTTTATAAAAAAAAGCATCAGAGTATTCCAGTAAGACATTTTTAATAATTTCTAAGATACAACGTCTCAAAGCTTAATCTAACAATTTTTGCAGCCGGTATATATATATATATATATATATATATATATATAGAGTATGAATGGACAAAAGTCAAACAATTATTTATCACATTTTATGTTTATACATTCTTATTACAGGTTTAATTATTAAATAAATGTTTTTTATAATAAACAATTAAAACATTACCGGCCTGAATGTCCAGAAATTTTCATAGAAAAATATTTGTCCTCCGATTTTTATTTTTGTGAAAATTTCTTGACATTCAGATCGGTAAATGTTATTTAAATACTGTTTATTATAAACAAGAAACATTGCCATATTTGTATCAATAAAAATGAATGTATAAACATAAAAAATGTCCGGATCGGATCGTCCAAAAAAACAAAACGTCATTGTTTACATTTGGATATTCATTGAGCAGATATGAAATGTACGAGAGATTCATGGAAGATTGTAGTTTGAAAGTAGTAAAATTGTCCTTGCTAACCGAACGCTCCTCTGTGGCCCAATCGTTTAAAGTCACGTCAGGCTATATGACGGTTCCGTATAGAATACATGTTCGATTCCTATCAGAGGACGAATATTTTCTATGAAAATTTCTCGGACATTCATGTCGGGTAAATGTTGTTTAATACTGTTTACTATAAACAGAGCATTTGCTTAAATATGTGTATCTATAAAAAGAATGTATAAACATAAAAATGTCTTTATATATATATTAATTTTCATTTTTTCTTTATTATAAACATGCTGTCATTACAGAAATTATAATATTCTGTTTTCTTTTTATTCCAGGTGAGTATTACTTGCATTCTTAATTTATTGATTAAACATTTGCTGATTCAATAAGAAACCACCAGTTGTCCCATTTACAAGCTAGGTAAGTCTATATTTTGTATTCATTTATTTCTCTTGTACAAATGTGTTGAAAACTAAAACATGCTAATTCTGTTTATCGTTGTTTATGTTTAATTAATATTGCTTCGGATTTCAGCTGCCTTGTAATTTTCTTTAACATTCCTTTATATACTCACACTATTTGCTTGCTTTGTTATTGTTCTTGTCTGCGTAATATTCGCTTCCCTCGTTATGTGTCAGTTATATAAATGTAACTTGTTTTTGTTTCTAGTTACAACAATGAGTACATTTCAATTTAATATACTTTGGGGAAAATACAATGAATTACTAATTGCCTATGACGTAACAACTAACTCTTTACAATTTGTAAGTCTCCATAAAGTAATTTGACTTCGGTTACAGTATTTGTAATAAATTTCACCAAATGAAAAAAATAAGATATTCAGTATAGGATATCAATGGAAACAGCTTTATTTGTAATTAAAAAACGAAAGTCAGTTTAAGAAAA
>CAHIKZ030000567.1:22500-27500 GCA_903632075.3 Acanthosepion pharaonis
ATTTGAAGGAATGTGTTTTTTTGTTTGCTTTTTTTTGTTTTTATATTGAATTTTGCCAAACACAACGGTTCCTAATAATACAGTAGATTATTGAATCAACAAATCATTAAACATTCTTTTTCTTGGCCATTTACTTAGATTTGGGGAAACAAATAAATGAGAAAGATTTTCAACAGTAACTTACGAATTAAATGCAGTACTAGATGGGCCGATAGATCTTATCCAATAGCTTAAGGTAACTGTACTTCTATGCTTCTGGCTTGTGGAACTATCTTCCGGGCTAATGTGATCCAGGCAATTTTTAAGGACAATATCAATTATTATCCTTCGTCTTAATTCCTGTTTTTTAATTGTTTTCATTTTAATTGTTTTTGATAACGCTTTTCATTTTCTCATATTCTTTGACACTTAGTAGCTTTATTGTCTTGCTTGGAGGGAAATGATTTAATAAAACCCTTAAAATCATTATTTCTTTTCGAGGTTGAGCTGCCTTTCTACTAAAACGTGGAATTTCTTTAACAAGAGACTGAACACAGAGAATCCACTGAAGAAAATGAGTTGTTTTCTCATGAAACTCAGGGTCTTTCTTTTTATGTACGTATTGATCTTAATTTCAAGTATAATGTTTTTCCTAACTGTCACATGGTATCAGAAATCTGATACCACTGTACTGGTAGAAATAGACACCGGCTCAATAGAATAGTTGAACGGAATCTTGAAGATATTTGTCGTAAGGATATCTGATGAACACATGATATTGCAAATCTTGAATAAGTCAACGTACTTTCCTTCATCAAAGGAATAATTCTGAACAATATTTTAGAAGATTAAAGAACACATCACATCCGAGTTGTGTCTGTGGTTGAATCGATTCATCTGTACTTCAGCCTCGAATAGAAATAACGAATTTAGATGTGTTTTTCGTAAAGATTTCATTCCAAGGAAGAAAATAAAGCCACTCAGATATAAATGGTTAGAGTGTAAAACACTATGAAAAGAAGAAAAGTATTATTAAAGAAACAGATAGAACAATAGATGAACAGGAATTCAGACAAAAGATAAGAAGTAAGATTGATTTTCAATGTTCACTGGGAAGCAAGAGGCAATAAGATAGTTCTACAACCATAAGTATAGAATTAGTACCCATCAGTTTCCCTCAGGCCAGTGGGTACATTAAATGTCTCAGGGAAAAAGGCTATTGATATTGAACAAAAGCTCAAACGTCAAAATGTGAAACTGCGATTAGAAGTGATAATTTGGAAGTACTCTTGATTTCTCGCCATAGAGAGATTCAACCACGACATTTGTGCATAGAAAAAGCAAAAATAAGCAGAAAGATTTCTCGATCAATAAACAGTACAACAGAATTCACTTGCTGTATCTCCTCGTATAACAGTAGTTACCACAGCGTTGGACAAAAATATCAATAAAAGAAAAAGCAATGCGGTTTGGCGCCACATCGACTAGATCCTGCCACCCCACATTGTTAAATAATTACAAAGTTAAAAATTGTCAAGAAATTTACGGCAAAAAAATGAATTCTATTTGAGTAGATGAGGGCTATTTTTTTTTAATTTCAAATGCTATATTGTCTCCATTAAGAACTGAATGATCTCGTTTGCACCGAAACAATGACGTTAAAGGAAAATATATTTTAATAGGCATTCTACATTGTTATAGCCGAATGTTTTCAGGAAAATGTAAAAATAGACTCCAAATTATTTAATTAACTGTCATTCTTTCAGTATTTATAATGCCATATTGCGTCTTAAAAGTGTGAATTAAAAGAACGTATAAACAACTACAAATGTGATTATAACACCGAGGAAGAAAAAATGCAACCGCATTATCATCATGAGGTATATATATATATATATATATATATATATGTGTGTGTGTGTGTGTGTGTAAAATACTTGTAGAAACATAATTTAATCAAATTAATTTTAGTCAGCAATCTAGTTGATTTTTCTAGTTTCTTCGTAATTATTCAAATCAAATGAATATATTTGCATTGCCAAACATTTACAGATATATATAATACATTTTCCCTAATATTGTTCTTTAGTGAACGAAATGCTTTGGCTACGATTCTTTTCCGTTTGTTTTTTTATACATATTGTCTTTTTTTTCAGTCGTATCGGATTTTTTACAGACTTTTTTGTGTAAAACGTTCGATGAAAGCATTATGCATAAAAAGACAATATGTATTAATACAAATGAAAAAGAGTCATAGTCAAAGCCTTTCGTCCACTGATGGATTTTATATAAGTATATTTTATTTTCCAGACATAATATATTATTAGTCTTTTCAGAATTGTTAATTCAACAACTCAGGCTACTTGAAAAATCAAAGTAAATTCTGGAGAATGCTAACTGGTGTAATTTAATGTCGAATACAAGAAATTATCTAAAAGTTGTTATAATTCTTGCCGAATTATTTATAATGTAATTATCATTTGCATCATATTTGTTTGATAAATTCATTTATTATAAGTTAAAAAATAGGTTTAAAAGATAACCATCTGTATTATAATTCTGTTTGTCCAACCTTTTTTTAGTTATTTATACACTTAGTTACGACCGTTACACTCTGCCAATAACTCATGTAAAATGGACTATTCCGATTTGAGAGCGTCAAAAACAAAAATGACATTGCCGAGACGCTACTTGATTTCAGTGAGAAAATAAGAGAAAGCGAAAAGAGAAGATAGGATTGTTTAACGTCTGTTTCAGGGAAATTAAAAAGTTGCCAATTTAAAGTATTTCATTTGTACCACCTTAATTATAAATAAATATATTAATAAAAAATGCTTGCAAGACAGGTTTTCAGTTAGTCATCTTTTAAATGTTAATCATTTTATCGCCATTTATAATGGCTTGCGAAATGAACATTTCTCCAATTATATATATATATATATATATATATATATATATATATATATATATATATATATATATAAATTGTGAAATATAAAGGTGCTCAATATCAGAGATAGAGCGTGCTAAAATATAAAAGGGATAAAGACTTCGAATATTTATATTCGTCAGGGATATATTATAGTGCTCAATATCAGTTCATTTATTTCAATGTTATCGTTTTTTTATTTATTTTTTTATTTTATTTTATTTTATTTTATTTTTTTTTTTTTTTAGAGCGTGTAAAATTAAATATTTTGTTTTGGTTTAAAATTTTATTGTTGTAATTCTAATTATTTTGGCAGGAACAGTTTTTATTTACTTGGATGAATTTTACTTACATTACTTTCCCCGACCAAAATAAATTATTAAAAAAAAGATCCGAGCTCATCTCCAAATGCAGGCATGAAAATAAATTTTACTACGTAACCTAAAAAATGAAAAACGGAAAAAAAAATAAAATAAAAACAAATACAATAATAAAAAAAAAAATAAATAAATAAAATAAATAAATAAGTACTATATATTTGCTTAAAACCGAAAACCAAAAAGAGAAAAATATAAAAAAATAAATTGACCTAAATTCATCCAAGTAAATAAATAGGCAAACCAATCCCAAATTAAAAAAATGTTCCCGCCAAAAAAATAATAGTTAGAATGAACTACAACAACCAACCCCAAAATTGAACAAATAGCTTTAATTAAATTCTCAAACCAAAACAAAACTGTTAAATACGTGATATAAACAAATTTTTACTACGTTAATAAATAAATAAATAAAATATAAAACAAAAAAAAAAATAAATAAAATAAAATAAAATAAAATAAAAAAATAAATAAAAAAAACGAGCAATATAACTTGACCCAAATAAATGAACAAAGCGACTTCCGGTAAAAATAACCGCCATAATAGAATACCCACAATGCACCACTAACCCGTATATATATATAAATAGCCGAGAAAAATAACAGCACATGTGGCCTGACGATTGCATATAGCATGAAACAGACTGTCGCCTCTAAGTGTTGACTTCTATGTTCACTTTTATATATATATATATATATATATATATATATGTGTGTGTGTGTGTGTTTCATTAAAAACCGCAGACAAGGTACTACGGTTAAGCGTTTTATTTATTTTTTCTTGTGTTCTAAAAAGAGCTTTCTTTTCTGGACAAAGGGTGTGTAAGAACTGTCCAAATGTTTTATATTTCCGAGGGCTTTCGGCTATACCTTTAGCCATTATTAAGGATGATTCGATTTTCTGCTTCATTGTGGCTTTGTTCGTAAAAAAGAAAAAGCGAACTCTTAACAATATTAACTATGAACAAAGCTACAATGTGCTAACCGTATTCGGAAATTAAAAACATCCATACTACACACTAAGACATACACAGAACGCACACACTCAATTAAACTGAAAAATCGAATCATCGTTGATAATGGCTAAAGGTATAGCCGAAAGCGCTCGGAAATATAAAACATTTGGACAGTTCTTACACACCCTTTGTCCAGAAAAGAAAGCTCTTTTTAGAACACAAGAAAAATTAAATCAAAAGCTTAACCGTAGTACTTTGTCTGTCGTTTTAATGAAACATGCATAAAAGGAAGCCTAAATATACAACTATATATATATATATATATATATATATATATATATATATATATATATATATATATATATATAACTTCATGCACACGATTTTTCTCGTATTTGTTGTTATTTTCACCATATTTCGGTCGGTTTACCGTTTGGCCTTCACCGGTGAATTTTAAATTGAAATATTTAATTTATGTACGGTAAAAGCTTGTTTTCTAGGGATATTTCGTCTTGTACTTGTTGTACTGGTCAGTTAGGACACTCTCTGTTTCTGATAAGTCTGTCTTCTACCCAATCTAGTAATAAAGAATGATAATTCATCAGCCCAAAATTTCAAATAAAGATTTTGTTTAGGAAAAAGGTTGGCCTCTGTGTTTCTGTAAGTTTACGCGTTTAGAATCAAACAACCGTTGTAATAAAAGTACTCCATATCAAGAGATAGAGCATTAATAGCAACAAATATAAAAATAAATGTCAA
>CAHIKZ030000567.1:32500-92500 GCA_903632075.3 Acanthosepion pharaonis
TATGAGGCTTTGCAACAATCTAATCGACAAGGAAACATGCACAACACATACACCTACACACATCACAAGCAATTGCTTCTATCTCCTTCCCAAAATATACAAAAGCACAATCCAGGAAAGCCGCTCATTTTATCACTCAACGGCCACACCACCAAAATTTCCAAATACGTAGACCATTATATACAGACCCTAGCTAAGGAAGTAAAATCCTACATCAGATAGACAACAGATCTGCTAAACAAAATTAATCCCATACAAACAGTGCCAGATAATGCTATTCTAGTGACTATGGACCTAAGATCACTTTATTCAAACAATAAACACATCGAAGGACTAACCTCCCTTATGGAAGCACTTATTCACAGACATGCCCCCCCCCACATAGAATCTATCATAACGATCATTCTTACATTGAACACTTTCAACTTCAATGGAGCACTCTACCTGCAAGTAATAGGCTGTGCCATGGGTACTGTTGCAACTCCATCATATGCTACAAACATCATAGGAAAATGTGAGGAGACCCATATCTATCCGCTCACTGGTAGCGACTGTGTTCTACGTAAAATATATCGATGATATATTCTTCGTATACACGGCCAGTGGCATCAAACTTAACCAATTCCTCATGACTCTAAATACAGTACAGGATTCAATTAAGTTTGACTATGAAAATTCCACAAGATAAGTAACATTTTTAGACACCCGCATTTAAAAATAATAAAAACGAAAGAATATTAATATATAACACAGTGTGACTGAAGATTTTAATTTTTTAATATTTTTCTTGTTCAAAATACACATGCGAGCGCACACACACACACACACACACACACACATATATATATATATATATATAATGGTGAGTCAAAACCTGTGGAGGACACAGTGTCATAATTCAAATTTTGTTAAGTCAAAAATAAGCCATTAATATTCAATATTATTATAAATGAAAACTGTTTTAAATTGTCATTAGATTGTTAAGGTTTGGAAAGGAAGTTTGTACTGTACATCTTCAAAAGGCATGAGTTAATGGATTTAACCGTTTTCTTTTGATTTTTGAACATTTATGTGGTCGTGTATATTGGCTTGGGAAATTAGTAATTCTTTCAATAAAGGTAAAATTGGAAATATACCGGTTAGTAGACTTTTATTAATATTTTATGTAAAATACATTTCTTTGGATTATCTTCACTGAATGATTGTGTGCTATATATTTCCTGAATTTTTACATGATTTTCTTAGTGAAAGTAATTTTAATGCTGTACCAATTAGCTTGCGGGTTTCCTTCTCTCCTCTTATTTTTCTTCTTCATATCTTGGACATTCTTCCTCAGGTCGCATTTGGTAGCTTTTCAGAGACTTTCAGAACAATTTCATTGATCTGCTAGACAGAACTATTACGTATTTATCACGTCCGATATCCTCTCTGAGAAGAACTTTCTTCTTCTTCCGCTTGATGTCTCTACTGAGTTTGGCTATATTCCTGCAAGATTTGACGAAGCGATTGATCTTAACATTTTCAAGAAAATCGGTAAATATAAAACGATGCGCGTGTAAGAATTGCATAATGTCCATAATACTACCATTGAGAAGAATATTTAATATTCAGTGGGATCAATTCTTTAGACTTCGATTCTCTCAAAGTATTTTCTTCTGTTAGATTGTCATATATGTTATACGATTCGGCCAAATAATCTCTGGTAGTCTTCAGGTGTTCATTAAATTTTGATTGGGTGATGTATTAACGACTGTGTCATTTTTTCCATGTGATACCAATTCCAATTCGTACTGAATAAATCCTATGACATTGATTCAGTCCCTGAACTCAGTAAAGAAACCATGAAATCTCGATGTCAACAACATTTTGACTAATTCCCATATCACTACGCTACGAGCATCAGATTTTTACTCTTACAAACTTTAAATCCAACGTAATGTACTTTTGAAATTTGATTATCACAGCGATTTCGTATCCCTGTTGATAAAATCTTGTCTTTTTTTTATTTTTGAGATGATTAATAATCTATATAACATTGGAACTATTTTTTATCTTTGAATGTTACATAACAATCATAACAGTATACATAAATTATATAAGAAACAAGACAGTTATTAGATAATAATCAAAAATGCCTTTGCGAATATTGAGAAGGTTCATCTCTGAGCCTGACGTCCTGGTTAGAATTTCATCAACGTTGATATGTCAAAAAAGTGATCTGTTGATGTTATTGGTCACTTTGGAAAGTGCTTGAAAACAATACAACGAATTGAACCAAGCCTTATGAGTGAGAGTATGTAGATCAAACAATTCTGAAACAGATGGTTGGGCTAACCCGAAGTCTGAGGTCATATCGTGACAGAGCGCACTGATGTTGTTCAAATTTCTGATTATGTCAGATTTTGCGCTCTTAGCCAGAAACTGTAACTAAACTTCTTTAAGTATAGTTGCAGTATAAACCAGAAGCGGGCTGTATTGAGTAGACGCAAATGTACCTGTGCATGAGTCTGCAACAGGGATTAGGTAGCTTCCCTGGAAATCTCGAATGGCCAGCCATTTCAGTTAAACACAATATTGCTACACTTTTTAAAACCAGTTGAATTCCGGACAAAGGCTCTAAAAACAACATATATTTACATATTAAACATTCTTCAATGTTTAAACATATATATATATGTGTGTGTATATATATATATATATATATATATATATATATATTGTTCCTTTAATATTGTCTGATAAGCTTAATAACATTATCATTGGAAGACAAAAGAACATCACCATATTGATACATGTTTCTTAATTCTATCTAAGCTTTCGGCTTACATAAGTCATCATCAAAAATGACAATTGCATTACAATAAATTAAACAATACACGGACATAGCAACAATGATAGTCTGTTTTGTTTGCATGTAAGATTTCCAAGCAATGACAAACTGGTGCATACGAGACGCTGGAAGCAAATATCGCACCGTGGCCCATGACATGACACATGACCACGTGAGAGTGAAAACGAGAAGTGTTAAGTATGAGAAGTCGTTGGTATTAACCAATGGTTTCTGTTATCAATTATAGGCATTTAAGTATATTTGTGGAGTTTTCATAGTTTATTTTATCCAGGTTATGTTTCTAAAGTTTTACGAATATAGATTCAAGAATTTTTAGTTTTAGTCTATTGTTTTCATGTGTAAGTATAATTCAAGCTATATACATAAAACAGTTGAAATGTTGATTTTCTTTCGTCTTTCAATGATAATATTATTAAGCTTATCAGACCATATGAAAGGATTTTGCTTCAAAGAGGCAAAACTTTTCTATATTATTTAATGAAACATGCATATATATATATATATATATATATATATATATATATATATATATATGAGAGAGAGAGAGAAAGTGAAAACATTATGATTGTTCCAACGATAGAAAAATGTATATTTCAAAAAAATCATTAAGTTTGGTGTTAGCGGTAGCGATGACAGATGTTTTGATGATTGATGTCCCACTTTTATTCCTTTCAAAATTGGTTCAGTTAATTTGCCTGAAGAACGTCACTAGACTAGAAACCTGTGTAGCAAAATATGAAGCTTAAAATACATGCAACAAAACAAATACACATTTTAACGTTTTTTTAAGAAGGGGAAAAGTTACAATGGTAATATAAAGAAGCATTCGACATTTGTTCATTGAACCATCATTGCTACTTTCAATTAAAATCCATAAAATCATTCAATTAAAACATCTTTTTAGGAAATCCGGTTCCCGAAGTTCAGTATTATTTTCATTCTCTTTATTAATAGTAGCTTCCTTCCTAAACATTTGTTTTCAAGTTGTGGAGACCGTCAACTACCATAACTTTAATACTGCTTCATTGTCATCCTTAAATTCATTAAATATATTCATTAAATATATTGATGTCAGGGAAATTCATTGATAACTTGTTTCTATCCCCTTTGATATAATTTTAATATTTTTCAATGATTGGACTGTGTATTTCCAGAACCTCGTATTTAATTTTTCTCATTTCTCATTGTTATCCCATTAATTAAATCTAATTAAATATGTAGATTTTTAACCAAATTTTGTTCAGTCTTTAATTATTAATCAAAATCATTTAAATATATTCCTCTCTACTACATTTAGCAATAACAAAAATACATAATTTTAATATAAAGCGTTTAATCTACAATTAAGAAAACATTATTAAGGAGAACGGACAATAAAAAAGAAGATTCAAGGAAACAAGATTACTATGAATGTTTCATTTCAAGATTTCGAAATCGGAGTTATTAGGAAGCAAGAAGCTGGAAAAGTTTTTCATAAATTGGAAATGATAAAGAAGAACATATTAAAATAAAAATTAGGATTGCATTTAGCAAATTCAATAGCAAAATGATGAGATCTACTTGCCAATTAGTATTACGATTCAACGTACCAACGAGGAAAGCTTAACAGAAAAATTGTTATGAAAATATTCATAGGAAAGTTACAAGGAATTTATTACAGCAGTGGAGACACGACTGGAGATAGGACGGCAGATCATGACTGCATAATCTTTGGATTTTGTCAAGTATCTCTAGATGTATAGCAGATGCACCAGACCAGATGTGTTAAATGCACGGACAAATGACACATTTAAAAATACGCAAGACCGATTCTGGTGAAGGACCAATTCTCTGAGCAGCAGACTTCGCAATTGACTCAATATAATCGTTCCTAATTCTGTCAGTGGAAAATTTTGAAAATCAATGCCATCGTTCGTTTTTTTTAAGTGTTATTTTTTTTTTTTTGGTGAGGTGTATTCAGCATTTATGTATTTTCTGTTCCATTCGCTTAATTCTACATTCCATTCTTTTTGAAGAACACTTTTTTTATCGAATTCTTTCTAATATTTGAAGTAAAACTAGAAGAGAAGTGCGTATTATTATTTGTTTTTTCAAACTCTCAACTACGTTACTTTACATTTATTTTCCTCTTAAAAATTTAATCAAATGAACGGTTCTCTTCTGGTCGATAACGAACAGGACGGTGCCTTATTTCTTTCACAAGTGTTTTTTTATTTTTTGCATAGATCCTTGTAGGGTTGATAAATTCTATGTTTCATTACAATTTCTCTTAAATCGTTCAATATCTTGCCATAAAAAACAAAACATAACGAGTTTTCGTGAATAAATTGGCCGATATAAAACAGATCATAACACAGCATATGAGAAATAACATTAACTTTTCCACGTGTAAATCTTTCTCTGCTTAATTCTTTGTTTATTTTTTAATGCTTTTTGTCATATATAAGAGATGATACTTTTTCTCATAAATACAAGATTGTATTGCCAGTAAGGACATAAGTAAACCTTATAAATAGCAGCGAATTGGACGGTTTAAGAAGCTAAAACATATTTATATGGCTAGAACTGAGCTTCCATACTCCGTATTTTGTGGCTATATCACTAATTAATGATCATGAAAAAAGAAAACAGTTAAATCTGATCGAAAATTTATAATTATTTGTTATCTGTGATCCTGCCGTGAGTTGAAATCGATATATAAGTCAAAATAAGAAGAAATCACATACGATCTATCAAAAACACACTATTTTGACTAAAGGCAGATAAAAAAAAATACTAAAACGGAGTATAGCTTCCAGACCTGTATAGCAACTACCCAATCCTCAGTTTCCAACTATTAAACATATCAATATCTTTTACACGGTCTGGTATTTGAGGAATTGTTTTTCACTCTACAGTCAATTTATCCACAGACGAAACATAATAAATCTCTAGCTATTCAATTTCCTTTGGCAATATTCAAAAGACCTTCATTCCTTATTTCATCCAGTTTAGAATCTTTTAGCTAGGACATTAGTTCGAATCATCCTAATTCCTTTCGTATTCCATTGGTAAGGAGGAAGTTCCACTCAGATAATTTATCCGGAAGAATTATCACTGTGCTGCACAAACACCCGAGATCATTAGGATCCTATACTCTTTAAGTTTATGTCAACTTTCATCTATCCTACATCTTCAAATAATTTATCCTTCCTCCTCTTATGCCCACACAAATCCCAATCATTAACCTCCTATATTGCGTGACTGTTGGCCATTATTTTTGTTGAACAAATACTATGGACAATATTATACATGTAAAACATTAGCAATAATTAATAAGTTTAAATCCAAGAGTATATTTTGTTTTTACTTGTTCTTCTGTCAGTTTGTAAGTTACAAATTCCGTTCTGATTGTGAGTAAAGCCGGAAGAAAATCATGTCTATGATATGCTTTTTGGATTTCATTAGAAAAAAGGAAGTGTACATAATGGAAAAGAAAGAAAGACTATCGTGGAGTCGATAAAGCTCTCATACGTTTAATGTGTGCTTCAGTGAAACAGAAAACCGTAACATTATTTACATTATTCGGACTATTGTCCTCATCTTTGTCACCATATTTATTACAACGTTTCGGCCGTTGTACGCTCCGGCCTTCTTCTGGTAGTTGGAATGTCGAAATGAACCCTTTATTTCGTTCACTGGGGTAGACTGTTCTAGTTCCACGTGCCATGTTTAATGGATGTCAGTTATCAATTATCTTCTGTTAATTTCCCTATAAAAGTTCTTCAATGCCTTAACCGGGTATTGAACTCACACTCTTTGGGTCCTGTCACTGGATCGAACTAACGTCTTTATCCAGTGTGCCATGAGTCCTTTAGGTTCAGTTCGACATTCCAACCACCTGAAGAAAGCCGGAGCGTACAACAGCCGAAACGTTGTGATAAATATGGCAACAAAGATGAGGACAATAGTCCGAATAATGTAAATAATGTACATAATACCTCATCTCAGAAATATAGACAGAAAACCATAACAATGAATATTGTCAGTTGTGCCCTCTTTAATTAAATACCTGAATACAGACGTATTTTTCTTACTGCAATATTTTGTTAAACCTTAAACAACATGAATCAGTAAACTTCTACCTTGAGTGGCTCTCAGACCTTTTATTAGATATATACATATTATCTAAAAAGATATATCACTAAAACATCAACGTTAATATAAACATATTATTCCCCATTATTTGATATGATTTATCAATCATGAATAGGCTGTCAAAGATTGAGTAATATCCCCGCAGATTGTGTAGTTTTCATTCGCGATAGTTTTGTCTATCAAATACACCGATGGAAAATGTATAATAACAGTCAAGTGAATACGGAATGATTGCTGGATAAAACCAACCGGCTTTCAAAATGTATGTGGAACTAATATGCCGACAATATTTTCCATATTGACGAGTTCAGGAAGATTTCCGAACATTTTTTTTTATGGAAAAATTTTTCTCCTGCTGGAAATATACTGGTGAATATTCGTGTTAACAACTCTAGTACATCGATCTTCCAAACACACATTGTTAAATTTATTTTATGGAGCTCAAAATTTTTGCTCTGTTATCCAGTGATTTTTGCATTTTACACATTCAAATGTAAGCTACTTTCATCATCTATACACTTTCATTAGAATTGTTTGCGTAAAATAGAAATTACTTATGAGGCAAGCAATGTCGTTATTTGAAATTCTGGCTGCTTGAATGGGTGTCTGCATCAAGAGAGACGTTCAAATGGTTATTGTGCAAATTCATTGTACTTTCAGAGTAGGTCATTAGAGAAGACCCCCCCTCATTTTAAATTGATTAAACTCGCACTGGGATTTACGCATACTAACTGAACCTGGATGTACAGTACTAATATCAGGCATTTTATGGTGTATTCGTGATTTCGTGAATTTTATTCTTGTCAATCTACTGATTCTTATGAGATACATTATCATAATTACTATATAGCATTATGTAGCTATATTCTTCATTACAATTGGTTCCAAGAAACGGAATTTTTTTATGATTCAGCCTATTATTAATAGACCTTTTGGTGGTGGTTTTAAAAGTTATTTTCGTCGATCCAAAGCTATTTACGTTGAATATTGTTCTATGCTAGTTTAATTGAAATTTATTCTCAACCCCACGTAGAATTTCTTTCACCTCAACAACGAAAATAAAAGCCACTAATATGCAAGATGTTAGTGAGTGTTACAGAATAGGAGAAAAAATAATATTAAGGAGAGAGGACAATAAAAGAATAAGAAAGAAGACAGAAGATAAAGATTGATAATTCAGATAAATGCTTGAATATCAAAGTTGACTCGGAAGCAAGAAGCCAGAAGTAATTCCTACGTGTGAGTGATAGAAGAAAGTGTGAGCAAATAAGTTATTTCAACTGTAAAATAATGAGACCTAAGTGCCAATATACTTCCGCGCTTAAATTCATAAAGTAAACTTTTAAATTCGTCATTAGAATTTGTTCGCAAAAACAGAGATTATTTAGGATATAATCTAATACCAATCAGGCATTAGTGCTGGTTGTACAGGTTTGTATTTTTCAATCAACTGCCTTTTGCATTAAACATTGTCTCATGTTAGGTTTGTCAAAGTTATTATTTTATGTTATCTAAACATAATAATTGGGATACTACATTCGTCAGTACAATTAATACCCAAAACTGAAATTACTTATGACGCAAACACACACACACACACACACACACATATATATATATATATATATATATATATATATATATATATATATATATATACAGCAGAGTACGATGGGGAAATTGTCGAAATTTTGTATTTTTAAATTCGGGCATGCGCGTTTGTTTTTTGTCGATTGCGCAGTATAGTAAAAATCAGTTGAGCATCGTCTGTGAGAAAAAAGTGCACCTGATCCGATTCATACAGCCAGAAAAATGCACTGCTTGACATTCTCACCGGAAGCTCCAATATGATCAACTCAGAGTGTTTGGGGTGGGGGTGGGTGAATCTGATGACATTGCGGATTATTCGGAAAGAGTTGGATGAGTCTAATGATGATTACAAAGGAGTGTGGAGGGATCACTAGTGATGGGGATATGCTTCCTTTCATCTTCCCACAGGGTCTCAGACTCAATACGAAGGCCTACATCAAGTACTTCCCTGGGTCAAGAGGATGAAAGCTAGAAGATCTTATGTCCTGCAACAGGAATCTGCACCATGCTGCACAAGCAGGAGACAATTTCTGCGACCATATCACGCCTTAACACTTAACTCCCCGGTCTGTGACACCCTTTATTATTATGCATGGGCCGTAGTTGAACGAGAAACCGGCGAAACTCTTCGTAACACCGAAGATGAACTGAAAGCAATGATTATGGCAGCATTCACCAATTTAAACAAGGAGAGGTGCAGAAGATTCCGAAGACGTCTGGAGGGTGTAGTTGAAGCCAATGCCGATATTATTGAATAAATTTACTTCATATTATTTCAAGATATGTTTGAGTAATTTTGGTAAATATATCTGTTAAAACGAGATGCTATTGTTATTTTCATTTTTTCCATAGCACCATATATATATATATATATATATATATATATATATATATATATATATATGTGTGTGTATATATATATATATATATATATATATGTGTGTGTGTATATATGTGTGTGTGTGTATATATATATATATATATATATATATATGTGTGTGTATATATATATATTATTTATTTTTATTATTTAGAATTTACTTTTTTTATTTTAATTGTTTTCTTATATGAATATAATATATGACCACATTAAATATATTCCTTTTAGTGCAACCTCGTTCACAGTAAACGCTACACATAGCGTCACCGTAGACTAATTCAAATTTCCAAAATTTACCAGGATGACGACAAAGGAATTCTAAGTACCACACAGAGACCCCATTAGTTTTTGATGATGACTGCCGTGTTCAAAGTACTTCAACAAAACAATAACAAAATATAAAACATTATTCAGAACTTCGACTTGTACTTGAATAATGATCATTACAGACCACACACCAAGGATTTATATAACAATAGATACGTCAGTAAAGAATCAAATCACCATCATTGAAATTCTAGATAATTTACATAAATCAGTCAAAGTGAGATTATCTACCAACTCTAGCAATAATGACATATTTGATAATAATAAATTTAGATATATAAAGGCTTCAGAACTAAGTAAACATAAACTAAATTTTGAGTATTTAGAAAAAAATAGAAGGCAAAAATAAACAGAAAAAACGTAAGCGTAACATTATATGTTTTAATCCATGTTTTAATCATAATCTTCAAATGAATATCGGAAGAATTTTCCTAAATTTAATTCAGAAGACCTTTAACCATTCACCAACACTAAAAAAAAGATTTTTAACAAAAAAATAATGTCTAGATCAGCTATAGCTGCATCGGTAAAACTATATCCCAACACAATAACATATTAAATAAATATAATCCGAACAATGACAACGTATTTTTTCTTAAAATAAATGCAGCTGCCGAAAAATATGATCTGTCCTTTAAATGGTCAATGTACGACTGCTAATAGTGTAAACATAACGAACATACATTCCGTTAACTGTTAAATTTATTTGCGTTCCACTGAAAATCCCTGGAAATTTCATGTCTACCTTCATCAAACACTTTAGGCAATATAAAAGACAAAAACAGAACTACCCTATCGAAATATTTCTGACAATTAAAAGGATGGTATTAATACACTTTTTATCATTTGGGATATTGTAGTAAGGGCCAAATCTTACAGCGGGAAAAGAAAATAGATGTAATTTATGATTTCTAGGAAAATTAGTTATCTAAAAACAATTAAATAACGGTTATATAATGGTTATATATAGGCATAAAAATAGATATTTGCTTAAATACATTGATCCAGATGAATTTTTACTGTAAATTGTTTTTTTTTTAAATTATATATATATATATAGTTCATTTTAAATGTAAAACATATTTTTTAATTAAAAAACTGTAATCTCATTGTAATATATAACTTTGTGATAACCAAATATTTCTATTAAAAGGTAAATTACGTAATGGTCACTCTAAACCTAGCACCTGAAGAATGCGTTGTGCATGAAACTCAAGTGAGGTATAATATATATATTGCGGGGAGTTGACCGACTAAATAGGTCGATGTCTGATCCTTACCCCCTCCTCCTTAATATCAAGTATTGTAATAAAAATAAAAATAAATTTTAACTCTCCCTTCCCTCTCTAAACTTGTCCATGTCTCTCACACTATTCCTCACCAACCTCGATGTCACCTTATATATAAGCTTAATACTGCCCTTCAAACGTGTAAATTTTCAATTCATTTTTTTCGCGCTTCAAAGTGAAGTCTGAAGATCCAGAGAAATATAAAATCTCTGGTGAAATAAATTATAACTAATGGGACCTTTAAGCGCTTTGTTTTTCCTTAAATTAAATTATTCGCGCTGACTTAATATTGAGCACACCGGATTTCATCCTACTTGGGATTATCCATACGGAGTACCTATATTTTCGTTATATATATATATATATATATATATATATACATATATATATATATATATATATGTATATATATATATATATATATATGTGTGTATATATATGTATATATATATATATATGTGTGTATGTATATATATGTGTGTATGTATATATATGTATGTATATATATGTATGTATATATATATATGTATGTATATATATATGTGTGTATATATATATATATATATGTATATATATATATTAGTTAGCCTTTGAAACGAAACAATTAAAAGATATTCAGTAAAAAGAAAAGATGCATAGAGTTTTCTAAAATAAAAGCTGATGTTACATCCTTCTGGCGAAATACCTTGGTATATATGAGGAATTGTATAGAACATTACAGATGGATGGAGTCACCATTCTGTTGAAATCCGCCATATGTTTGAGTTGTCTCCCGTATATTCTTTTATTTTATCGATATTGACTTTGACATATACTTTCACAATAGACATTAATAAAAGTTGTCTTCGCTGGTGATCGAACTCCTCCAAATCTATCAGACGCCCGACAGATTTCTCACGATTTATTGCCTTCTTCCTAACGCCTGAAGTCTGGCTGGTCGGATTTATTCTTCTGATCTTCTGTTCTTCCAGTCACCTGGAATGATTCACTGAGACATTGCCTAGGTTCCATCGATTATGAGATCGTCTCTTTTACTCATGTTCCAGGATTATCTCTGTTCTTTTCTATTTCACACTTGTTCAGTTTTGCCTTCTGATCTGCTAGAACAAAAGCAGAGAAAATTTATCGGTTTTATTCTTATCTTGTTTACACAATCTCAGCTTGAAAAAAAAGCATAGGTTATTTCGTTTGTTATTTTACAAGTTGCTGTTCCTAGTTTCTCTTAAATGTTAAATATTTATTATTGTCTAAATAATTACATTAAACTTAGACCAAAATTCAACGCCATGAAATTAAGAAAAGTAATCAAACACATAACATATTACTTCTGAATTGTATAATTATTTTTCAACAAATAAACGTATTCATAGATCTCAAATATTTGATTTTTTTTACTGTCCATAAACGGTATAATTTAACGATTATATCTTCTTTTTTAAACTTAGTGAAGGGTTTACTTACAGAAGGATTATGAGAATATCATGGCCTGAACGTGTGAGCAATGTCGAAGTTTTTTTGAAATACGAAAACACAAAAGGCATTAATAATTAGAATCCGAAAATGAGATTTGAAATTTCTATGATCTGTAGTAGAGTAAAGAGGCTTGAGTAATTTGACCTTCATAAGATATAATTTAGACAAGAATGACAAAGAAATACAATGCATAACATAGCTAACGAACTTGTGTAAATAGATGGTAGAACAGGGTTTAGGTGAGAGAACAAAAAGACAAAATTTACTAAGAGCTACAAAGGACAAGACATTGTGAAGAGCAATGATAGCCAATGTCCCGAAGGTGCACGACACAAGAAAAGTAGAGGAAAGTATTTACCATTGTCGCTTTTGAATTAAAAGTTTTGTTGATGATATCCGAGAGACTACATTTGGATAAAATCAAATCCTATCCATTCTGTTTCATTAAAATTCAGGATTAGTTCTTTCTTCCCGATTCTCTATATTACATTATCTAGACAACGTTTAAAATGAATTGTTGATATTTCTTTTATAAATGTAATGTATTTAACATAAATTAACTCTTTCCTTGTTTACTTTCGATTCTAATTATTTCAGTTGCGGAATAGGTTAAACTTGAAGGTCACACGCTGAGGTTATTGTTCACAAACGGAATTGCTTTTCTCTGCACCATATTGAGATTGTATTGTTAGACATATCGCATTCCCTCCAAAAAAGAATGTTCCTTTATCCAATGACAGAAAATAGAGCTTTCTTTTTCGCAATCCATGAAAATGGAGAAAAAAATACTAAGTGCTTTGCGACATATATTCTTCTGTATAAAGAAACTGGATATGTAGAATATATATTAATAAACTGCATCATTCTGTATTTACAAAAAATATTGAAAGCTTTAGTTTCTCTTATTAACTTTCTTGCTTTCAGAGATATACTATTTCTTAATCACGCTACTGACCCGGAAATATTGATTTGGATGTGAGTATCCTTTGGCTGCTGATCAAAGTTGACCTTTTGTTGGAAGAGCATTTTAAACTGTATGAGATTCCACAGAAACGGAATCAATTGTACCTATACCTATGTGCAGAAGTTAGTGAATTAATCCTACAGGTTGATTACGTGTTATTCTGGGCAAAATAAAACCAATATTATTCAGTGTGTGGGATCCAATTTAAATATTTAAGATATCTATATATCAACATTTACAGTACGTTACATTTGACGCTGTGAATATATGTAGCGTTACATTAAATTCTTTCGTATAATTTCCACAGAACAAGCGCCACCGAGAAAAATCTCTGTTGAGAATTATCGACACCAATGGCTGTCTCAATAACCACTCATACTTTTTTGTCTAGTGCTTTTTTATGTACACCAGTATTTGCATAAACACATGAAAAATATAGAAATACGCCCATCTTGCCTGCGTTGTGTCAAACGATCCGTTGCCGCGTTGTTAAATGAGATGTGTTCCGACTGGATATAATATATATATATATATATATATATGAACTCCTGGGGCACCACGAGGCGGTGTAATGGTTGGCAAGCTTGTCTCGCTAGAAGAATTATTACTGACTAGTGAGTTCGATCATAACTGGGTGCTCCATACTTTAGGCCTTGTGCCACATCTAAGCTACGCTTGGAAAAAAACTTTTCGAGGCGGTGTAATGGTTAGCAAGCTTGTCTCGCGAGAACAGTTATGACGGAGTAGTGACTTCGATCCTCATTGGGTGTCCCTTACTTTCGACCTTGTGCCTCATCTAAGCTACGCTTGGAATATCATTTTTCGAGGCGGTGTAATGGTTACCAAGCTTGTCTCGCTAGAACAGTTGCGACTGAGTAGTGAGTTCGATCCTCATTGGGTGCTACATACTTTCGGCCTTGTACCTTTGATCTAAACTACGCTTGTAAAATCAATATATTGTGGACTCTTCCAGCAAATTTCATTCGTGACTGTTCAGTAATTCATTTTAGAACTTAGTAGACCTCCCTCAGAAATGATTAAAGTAATACCAGTTTGCTTAGAAGTAGACATAATTTCCGGAAGAAATGATAAGTGAAATGTTCCAAAGTGTACAATGAAATTTCCATTTATAACCTCTTCATTTTCGAATTCAGAGTGTTTCGTATCCTAGACTCTCTACCAACCAATGCAAAAATACAGTGTCATTCTATCTGTTCACTAGTTTTACAAGGATGTGTTCATGTGTTTTCTAAAGTCATTAACGCGAAATTAATCTGAACGTAAGAGAATTGTCGTAATTTGAAATCGGACCGCCGTTTTCGTTACAGGTTCATCACACACGTACCCACCCACGTCCATATATAGATATACATATGCTGTTAGGATACTTAG
This sequence comes from Acanthosepion pharaonis, assembly GCA_903632075.3. Taxonomy (NCBI): domain Eukaryota; kingdom Metazoa; phylum Mollusca; class Cephalopoda; order Sepiida; family Sepiidae; genus Acanthosepion; species Acanthosepion pharaonis. The sequence continues at coordinate 47,404 of CAHIKZ030000567.1, forward strand.
TTCCTGTTCTAACGATTTCAAATCCCAGTGTTAAAATTTGAATTCAAGACAGGAGTTCACTCAACTTGCAAATTGACCATTCTACAATTATTATTTGTGCACTAGAGAGGATGATCTATGCTATAGTAAGTAAATGCATCTAAGCTAATATACATATACCTTGTGCAATAATAAATTTTAATCATTTCATTCTTAGCAATGCAATAAAGTCACTAAGACACAAACGGTTACTGAGTGAAAGAATCTGAGAAAAGAATAATGTTTATGAAGAAGAGAGGAAAATCCAAGAACAGGTATTACGACAACAAATATATTTTTAAAGATAATAGTCGCCTGGAAAGCAAGAAGCCGGAAGCGAGAACTCTAAGAGGATATTCTCTTAATATTTAACCTATGGTTAGAAGAATGTGAGCTAGCTGTCGAGCTTGTACTGCGTTTAAATTCGTTAAGTCGAGATACCAAAATAAATTGAGTAAAAGTAAATATTTCGTACATAATATATCTTGTATTTTTGCAGTAATCAAATTCTTGTCATCAAATACATTAATCTATTTTGATGAAGTAGAAAACAGTTTGGTCGTATATTCCAAAATTCATATCTTGATTTCGTTTTCTGATTATCGTTTAAAAATTAATTGCACATCAAAATGAAGTAGTGAATATTTATGATCGCAGTTCTTTTCTTAATTCTCCTCACAATTTAATCGTCTAATTGTAACTAATTTAATTATTTCATAAAACCTTATTCACAAATTGATTTAGAAATCCATTTTCTGCTTCACCTTTAAGAGTGAGTTATTTTATTCGGAATAGTGCGAGTTACGTAACGGTAATCAACGAGAAAAAGTGGGAGCGACGAGCCAGGTTCAAATACTTCCCCAGTCTGTTGTGTTTATATCGCATGAATTCACAGATAAAAGGCCTAATTTCTTTTTTCCAAAGTCAACAGTTGGTTAAGTAGCAGTGTAGACTGGGATCGATTAACGGAAACCAGTCTACAAAAATGAAAAATCTAAATACAAAACAGTGAAGAAGGAAAGAGAAAAACATTTTACGGTCATTCTACAGAATGCATCATGCACTGGATAAATTGTCATCTAAATTACGCAAAAGTTAAAATAATACTGACATCTCATTTTAGTATATATATATATATATATATATATATATAATTATTTATTTAAAAAATATGATTCCAACACTACATAAGAGTTCTCATGTTTCAAAACAAGAGCCGTAAACTTCAATATAATTATTTGAATTAAATTACCAAGCTCTGTTCCATCTTTAAGCGAAATTTTTTGAATAACTAATTCTTGAAATTTACGCGTTTTATAAGCACATTCAGTTTAATTCAAATAATTATATTGAAGTTTTCGGCTCTTGTTTCGTAACATGAGAACTCTTATGTAGCGTTGGAATCATATTTTTAAATAAATAATTATATTTATGCTCTACTTTTGTATCGAGCACTATTTTTTCAAAATAATGACAAAAATACTAAAGAACTTTGGATGATTTACCTAACGAGTTCTTTCCGATTTTCTATATATTTTACACACACACACACACACACACACACACACATATATATATATATATATATATATATATATATATACAAGAATTACATAAATATATTGAAAGACGAAAGAGTAGTTATTCAATAAAATCGCCATTAGCTTCAACCATGGATTTCAGACAACTTCAGAATCTCCGGTACTGAAGGATATCCCTGTCTAAGTTAGTGCATGCTGCCAGAATAATTGCCTTCATCTTTGTTGTCACAAGGAGTTTTTTGATCATTCGTTCAACTGCTCCCCACACATAATAACCAAAGAGGTTGCAGTCTGGGAAGTTAGGCTGCCAGATGTTAGGGGTGATCTGGTCGCAGAAATTATCTGCCAACCGTGACTCGCTCCTCCTGCTTGTGTGGCATGGTGCAGCGCCTTGTTTTCATGTTCTTCCAGCAGAGAAAACTTTTGCCTCTTCAAGGTACTATGTGGAATAGGCCTCCATGCTGAGTCTGAGACCGTGTAGAATGATTAATGGAGGCATAGCTTCGCCATCGCTAGTGATCACCATGCTGGTGACTGGGTACATCATCCAACTCATTCGAAATCATGTGCACTATCCTCTGATTACTCTTAAATGTTTGTACTGGAGCTCTCGGCGCGGATTTTCAAGAAGTACAGCATGCTGTTTCCAAAGTTCTGGTGGATTTATTTGCGTCATTGTACCCTTTTTCTCAGAGACGGTACCCAGTTGACCCTACTATATTTTGAAGTTGACAAAATAAAATAAAAAACAACGCATATGCGCGAAATTAAAAATATAAAATCGAGACAATTTACCAATTCGCACATGTATGTGTAAATAGTCGCTTATGCCTGGAATAAATATGGCGTAAATGGGCTTTCCGATAACACAGAGGAACACTGTCTTCTTTTGGTGATTCCTTTAAGTAATCCAAATATTATTAGCAAATATTCAAAGGTGTCTTTTCTCGATAATTTTTTCAATCTTTACAGTGTGGCTATCGGAAGAAAGCTGCAGACTTTACCTGGATTTATAATCGGTGGGTATAATAAGACATGCAGATGGATGATACAGAAAACAAACTGGAGTATAAAATAGTAAAGGAAAGTGAGAGAAAAAAGACTGAACATTAACAGCAAGAAGACGGAAATTATAGTCCTCAGCAAGAAGAAAAGCCCAGGATTTTATTTCGATATTTGAGATTCATCATCAGATGAGTACAGACATTTATTCAATATGTTTTTTAACAGATGTTGGAAAATGCGTCACCGAAATTCAAACAAGCATTGGGCTAGCAAAACAGGAGTACTAAAAGTTAAGCAAAGTGATGAGAAACAGAATGATTTGGTTGTCATCAAAGATAGCGATGGTGGAAAGCTATATAATATACCTCATCTTATATGGCAGTGATTGTTGGACAATCTAACCGCGAATGAAAGAAAACTAGAGTCAAAAGAGAGGTGTCTCTACAGAAGGATATTGAGAATTCCATGTATGGAGTGTGTAAACAGCAAAAAGGTTTTTATGGTTCCAAAAAGAATATCTGTATAAAGCATCAGGAAGAAACCTCTGAAATATCTTGGTTGCATAATGTGGAAGTTGGACTTTGAAAACTCACACAGGTTATGTTGTGGGCAACAGAGATAGAGGAAGACAACGAAGCACTAACCTGAGATTATTTGAATGGATGGTCGAACTTAAGGAGGGATCCGTAGCAAATCGTGAAATAACTGATAAGGTCCCTAAGTGATAGCAAGTTTTGATTAGACATGATCGCCCATTCGTCAAGGGACGCGTTACATAAAATCCCCTTAACAATATAATACTTGAATCTGTTGCGCTATTGCCAGTTTCCAATTGTCTTGACTGATTCTTTTCGTTGAAGTAAGGTTGTCTGATGCTGTGAAGCAATTCAGGTGATACTGTAACACTAATGTACTCCTATTACTGTTAATGAAAGCCTGAATCAACTATTGCTAACGAGATAAAAAAAATAATTCAAACAGTTTAACGATAGACAATAGTATAAATTGATAGTACATTTTTTTAATATCATACCTCGTTAACACATACAAATGTACGTCGACTTATGATTTACTGGAGGTTAACGTATTAGTGAGAAGATTTATGGAAAATGCTCAATATTAAATAAAAATAGAGCAATTATAATAATTAATAGATGAATCAACGTTCAAAGACTGTTGTGTATGATACACCTAATTTACATAAGTGGAGTACCGACCATATAAATATGGGTTGGTACCGGAAGACGACGGAAGATTAAGAGATCGAATCCAGAGACTCTGCCCGACTGCGACTTAGTCAACCCATTCTGCAGGAACAGTCTTCCCAAGAATATACCAAAACTACCTGTAAATATTGTGTACCTTTTTTCATTGTTTCAATACATTTTGTTACGTACATTTTGTGTTGTATTATTATTATTCCATGCTTATTCAAGCTTCAACAAAGACGAACAATAAATCTACGAAATTTTAAATCGGATGTTTGTGGCACCATTTAACGAGGCAGAAAAAGAAAAGAAAGAAAAGAAGGCAGAAAGAGAGGCGAGACGAATCGTGGGTGATAAGCAGAACACACACACGGCTAAGTGACAATGGATAAGGGATATTTTGATAAGTAACAAATGGCGAAAGAGTGTCATTACAATGACAGGGAAATTCTGAGTAAAAAGAAAGGGAAAGAAAGAAAGAATCTGATATGTTTTGGCGACGGCTGTGTTATCTAAGGATATGAAAACAAACTATTGGTACGGGAAGGCATCTCATTATCAACTACAAACCGACTGGCCAAAGAAAAATTCAAATGAAAATGTTATTTCGATAAGTGACGAAAAACAGGCAACTAAAAGGACTTTGGACAGATATGAAAAATTAAAAGCAACCCACGATTGTCCGCTGACCGATTTCCTTCGACGGAACATTCTTGGCCTGCGATAATAAAATTATGTTATCAGAAATATGTACCGAAGGGGAATGAATGGGAATTTAGTAATGTCTTTTCGGGGCGACGTTGGCCGTGTTAAGAAGGCCACCCATTCGGATAATTAGCGATAAAATACCTGACGAAAACCACGTGTAGAACAAGAGTTATGACCGCCATTGTTCATATTGTCCCGTTTGCGGCTAGAGAAATGATAACGGCGATTAAGAGGAAGAAAAGGAAATGAAGGGATAATTTTTTTAGTTAAGCAAGATATTTTTTTTCTTCCGAAACAAAGCCGCGGATTCGTCCACGCCCGACTAAGACATCATTGGTCAAGTGGTGATCACGTGACGCACGAAGAAGGCTGTCGCCGCCCATCCAGAGTGTAAGTATGAGAAGCTGCTACGAAGAAGTGGGGAGGGCAGTTCACGGCCTCTGAAGTATGGTGAGAAGGTGGGAGTGAGGAAAGGTTCCCAAAAATGGAAAAAAAGTTGAAATTCCTAACCAGAGAGGTGGATATGTATTTAGAATTATCGAGGAAACCCCGACGCCGACAGACCCACCCCGGTTTTGGTCGGCGTCCATATAAGCGAAGCCACAACGAGCAGAAATCAGTTCCAGTTCCAATTTCAGTTGGAGTTGCAGCGAAGAGTCAGTCTCCAGTTGAAGCCGCCTCGCAGATTGATGACAAGATTCACGCAAATTCCGGACTCCTCTTCAACCCAAGAACAATTATTTTGAAGAGCGACTTAGATCCAGACCACCACAATAAGTTTTTTTTTCGACTTTATTCCAAAGACACACCGAAACACCAATTTCTTAGAGAGCAAACAACTTGAAGCGTTAAAACTTGCCTAACGGAATACGACGTGTCACAATCCATAGAACGGGTCGGGAGATAGATGCAGTCCTATGTATCGAACAACTAGACATAAAGTTTGTTACCTTTTTCTTTGATACTTTGAACTTTTGAGTTTTCATTTTATTTTCTTTTATGCATATTTGTGTGTTATCACCCCCGTTGAACTCGGTTTGCATTACGGCCCCAACCACTGTTTGATCTCGTCTGCCTAAGATCAATTCACAACGTGGGTAGGCAGGCAGGCTGGGGATCAATGCAGTTACCTTGGTAACCAGGTGTTGGAAGCGAGTTGGGAACGACGAGGCTGATATCAAATCTAACCAGATTCCCACCCGAATCACCAAAAGGTTAGAACGTCACATTTGGGTGCCGCGACCGATACCAAGCCAGTTGGTCGTCACAGGACGAGACAACACGACTGACGCGACAGGCGGACGTCATGTTTGGAGCAGCGACACCCGAACGGATCAGCGAGGAGCGAACAGCTAGCGCCGCGGCGAGGACGTCACAATTAGTGCTGTTTAGGGACGTCACAGTTGGTGCCGTGGTAGACCAGAATAGAACGTCACAGTTGGCGCTGCGACCAGGAGACGACGTCACATGTTAATCTTACGAAATTTTATTAACTAAGATTGACATAACGACAAATATATTTGAAATCTAACACTGGTAATTTATTTAAAAATAAATTAATTTTAATACATTTCAATAATAGTAAAATATATTTTAGACCAATCAAACGACATGGATTCTAATCTGAAAAATAGAGATTATTCTAGAATGTATTAAAGTAAAAAATGTGGGTGATTTGAAATTTAAAAACTGATCTTGCCATAAAAAATGATAAAGAGTTTTTAAGCTTATATCTAACCATTCGAATCGTTTGGAGATTAAAGCAAAAATAGATAACACGCTACGAAATATCAAAATACTCACTCAAATATGAGAGATAAAAAAAACCCAAATCATGTAATAGATTGATCGAGTAGATTAGCTTGAATTAATTCAAAACATAAAGGTGTCTGCGTAGTGAGAATGATTAACGAAAATGATCCATAAGTCATATCTGGAGCGTGTTAATCCTATAAAAACCATAATTGTACTGAAGAATAAGTAGAATATAAGATGCCTTGTGCTTAGGATATCCATCCGGATAAATTTATTCAAGCAAAGAAATCAGATAAACTTATCTCAAAGAAATAATCTGACAAATTCTGTCTGAAGACATTACATTGCAACACAGAGTTATAGGGAACAAAATAACAACCGTTTGTCATTTGGTTGTTGAAATTGCTAAATGGAACCGCAGGTTGTATTCTAATTGTTTCTTCCCTCGCACTGGTAAACTCTAGTTATTTCTTTTAGATCCTGGCTTTCTCTCAAGTGCAATACACTATTTCTTCAATTCTGTTCTTTTTACATAGCTTTCTCTTCAGCAAGGTTATTTCCCATTTCTTGACTGTGTTGTACTCAACTTTTATCATCTTACTTGGGATGAAATGAAAAACATTGTAGAAAACATGGACAATGCTGATGCTGGCAATTTAGTCTAAGAATCTGTAAACTGATTCCCATAATAGAAAAAGTAAAGATTCTCGTTTTAATGTAGAACAGATGTTGAGGTTGCTAAGTTCTACAGTAATATTGAATATTCGCTGTGGCTTTAACATATTCTAATTTCTAAATTCAATTTTATCATGGTTTTAAATATATATATATTATATAATTTCTCCACAAAATAGGCGATAAGGCCACTAAGACTGACAGTTTTACTGAGAGAGAAAAAGAATAGTTTACTAATTTTAAAAAAAATCCATAAAAGAGCATGATTCAGGAAGATGGTGAATGCCACTGTGTTGAGGCGCACCCACCTTCTGACTGATAATGGACTTATCCCTCTACGATATAAGTGAGTGCGAGAGAGAGTAGTTGTGCAGTGTGAAGGATCAGGTTACCATTACATACCGTTGAACTGTAGACTTTTGCTATTGTTACTTACTAACCGGCGTTCCTTATTACTAATCACTCTGTTGTTATTACCTATTACAAATATACCAGTATTTATCCCTACAACTGTGTTTGTCTTTATTCGAATACACACACGCGGGGAACACTCCCAACAACTCAACACACTGCATTTAAATGTTTGAAGATTGTATGTAGCAGGGGAGCAGAAAACATAAAAAGAATTCAACAGTTCAATAGCAAAACGGTGAGGCAATGTTGCCAGTCTAATGGTACGCTGAAACTCATGCAATCGATTCACCGGGGAGAAATAACTCATCATAAAAATCTATATGAAAATACTTATAAAAAATACAGAGATCCCAGATCAGGATCGATTACATAAAGGACGCTCATTTTGACTTTGTTAACAATGTCAAGATATATAGTAGGATAACCAGTTCAGATATGGCAAACATATTCAATGTACTTACATATGGTAGGTTTAGTAATGTGCAAGATTGCTTATGTTGAGAAAAATTGCGTGCTTTGACATAGTTAACAAACTTTCCTAGCAGCAGAGCTGGAAATTTACTTCATGTCAAAGGAAAACGTGAGCCCAACAAGGCGCAAAGAGTTCCTCTCCTGGAGGTTAGCATCAGCCATGATGATAGAAATCATAAACATGTTCTCTATGGAGGGTAAATAAAAACAGTTTAATTTTGGAGACGTTAAAATGCTAAAAATGTCATTTTCGAGATAAACCCAAATATAGTTTCCAGGTATTATTTTACGTTCATATTTGTAAATATATTTCTTATGTCTGAACACTTTTTAATGCTTTTTATTTCTGCTACCCAAATACACACTCAATGCGCGTGAATGCATATTAATATATTTATATGTATATAAATAAAAAGAAAGAACAGTAAGATATATAATCCGGTGTTCTTATAGATATTTTTATTTTTACCAAATAGTGCTCGATGTAAATTTACAGAGCATTAATACTATAAATTAATTGATTTAAAATATGTTTTTTCCGCTACACAGTTCTAACCATGTTTCAAAAATGGAAGCTAAAAGCCCCGAATTTAATTTTGTGATTAAATTAAAGACATTAGTTCCATTTCATCCTCAAGCGAATTTTTGAGTAACTTTTAAAATTACTGGGTTTTAAATACACAGCTAAAACAAAATTCATGTTTCCAAGGTTACAGATAAATCTATTTTCTAGACAGGGGTGTCTAGGTGTTCAATATGTCTATATTTTAATGTATCAGTTATTGCTACTTTTGGTAGTGGGTTGAGATTTATGCGCGTGAATATATATATATATATATATATATATATATATATATATATATATATATGTGTGTGTGTGTATGTGCATTAATTCGTTGGTATATAATCCAAGTGAATCCTATTAATACGATATAAAATATTATATACTATATATAAAACTGATTCACACATAGAGCTTATTTTTTTTAATTAATCAGAGAAACATATTTCAAACAATAGGAATTAAGATTACATTACGTTAATGATAATTTTCACCTTGTAAATTGAAAAAAAGACTTACACGGATTGTTCAAACCACTCAATGAATGATAAATTATTGAAAAAAATGGCCAGAAAAAGGAAGAAAGAAAGGACGAAAAAAGAAAGAAAAAAGAGCAAATACAAGCAAGGAAGTATTGTAAGTGTTGATATGAGGAGCGGTCACAGGAGAAAGGAAGAGAATAAGGGGGAGTGAAAAGCGAGAAAAATTGTGCTATTTCTTTTATACACAGTAGCAATCAGAAGGTAGTTTAGACATAAAGAAAACCTTCTTAAACAGAAATAATATTATAATAAATAAAGAAATAAACCTATTTATATAAAAGATAAATAAGTCAGAATAAAAGATATACAAAAATAAACAATATATCAGAAATATAATAAAAAAATGAATATATTGAAATTGTATTATTATCTTAGGAAGGTCCATTTAAAATCTACATTTAAATCAACATAATATAAATCAAACCATTCCCATCTACAAGGAAGAACATTTAATATTTATCACCTAATATATAATAGAATGAATCTTATAAAATTAAGATTAAATAAAAGTAAATATCTTCACTTAAAATTAGAACAGAAAGTGAAAGAAATGTCTATAGAAAGAACATTATAAGATAACACTATATAATACTATACAATAAATAAATATAAGTATATTAATAGTAAAAAATAATATATTAAATATTACGTAAATAACAATAAATAATGAATATTAATAAAAAATAATAATAAAAATACATAACAATATATTAAAATATATAAACTCCTTAAATATTACACAAAGATAATTTTCAAATACGACTTCTTCAAACCAAATGATACAATATAAAAATTACAGTAAAGTACATTTCAATATTACATATCACTATTATATATCAATATATACACCACATATTAAAATATTAAAAAGACCTATAATATTAGTAAATTTCAAAATACGTCGCAAAAAACAATAATAATAATAATTTATCATCCATTTACTGGTTTGTAAAATCCTTGTAAATGTTTTTCAGTTTACAAGGTGAAACGATCATTGACCAAATGTTATATATATATATATATATATATATATTGAGTACTTAGGAAGCAATCCTTCATTTATACATGTTTCATTAAAGAAGACAGACAAGGTACTACGATTATGCTTTTTTATTTCATTTTTCTTCTGTTTCAATGGGATACACTCAGAGACAAAATAACAGTGACAAAAAACTTACTAAAACAGCACACCATAATTTATCCTCTCGAATACTCTTGCTTAAATATCTCAGTAATGTAAAACAGACACTAGTTAAAATAGCTTCCATAACCACCTTATAGACCAACAAATTAAACTATTTCTTCCTAATGTAAATAAGAATGCTGCTTAACACACAGTCAATAATAACATAAATATTTTCTACAAAAACTAAATGCATATCAACTACAAACACGATGAATCTTCACTAGAAATATCCAAAAAATAAAAATAGGCACACTAATTGACCCGAACAAAATAATGAAATTAATTATCTACTACAAAAAAATTAAAATATTTATATTTAACCTCAAAAATAGCAACACACGAGCAAAATTAAATTAAAACGAACAAAAATTATCTCTAAGTTCAAATGCCTCTTAAGGTACTGTGTTCCTGATCAAACCGAATTCATAAATAATTACATCATTCACACGACTACATCCTATCCAGATACCTTACCTCACATCTATCCAACCATAGCTGGGCGCTTTATGGCAGTGTAATGTTTAGCAAGCTTGTTTTGATAGAAAGATTACGGCTGAATGTGAGTTCGATCCTCACTCGGAGCCCCATACTTTCGGCCTTGTGCTACGTGTAAGCTGCACTTGGAAAATCGCTATATGAACACATCTCTATTAGACTCCATTTAAACACATACACAAACTTACCAGACTCCATCAAAAACATACTAGTAGAACATACAAAAATAATTACCTGATCTACATGTAAAAAAAGATGAAGAATAAGGAAAGCCTTAATAATAAAAAGGAAAAAAAACCAAACACTTAATAATATTGACTACGAACACGGCCACAATGTGCTGTGTTCGAAAAATAAAACATCCCTATAACTCTAAAAAAAACATACACACAGTGCATGCACCCAATTAAAAAGCAAAATTAAAATCATCCTCGATAATGGCTAAAAGGATAGCCGAAAGCGCTCAGAATTATAGAACATTTGGACAGTTTCTAAACACTAAAAAAAAAGTTCCAGAAAAGTGAACACTTGTTCGAAAACAAGAAAAATCAAATAAAAAGCTTAATTGTAGTACCTTGTCTGTCGTCTTTAATGAATGACATACACATATGCACACATTATATAAAATGCTCTGTACTTGGGCACCTAGGGGCGGTGTAATGGTTAGCAAGCTTGTCTCGCTAGCACAATTACGTATGAGTAGTGAGTTCGATCCTCAGTGGGTGTCCCATACTTGCGGCCTTGTGCCACATCTAAGCTACGCTTGGAAAATCGCTAAAATGCTCTGTACTCTGCTGTTTCAGACATGCTCTGTGTAACACATCCCACCTAAGCGTATTAATGTAATCTTATAATGAAACTCATTTTTCATTCTAAGTAGACACCTCGCGTTTTAACAACACAACTTTGTTTTTATTCATTTGAGTAATGACTGAAGCAAATTTAGAGCTGAATTGTGTAGACGTCGCCAAACACATCACGACATCGTGAGACAAAAATGACTTCACAGTATTGACAAAAGATATGATACATTGTCATGTTTTGTATTTTTAGTACTGGCTTTCTGTAAATAACGGGTGCGATGGATAAATTGTCGCCAATTTATATTCTTATTTTCGCACATGTGCGTTGTTTATTATTGATTCCGTTGGTTGCACAGTATACTAGTGTCCGTTGGGCACCGACTGTGAGAAACAGAGCACTATGAAGCAATTCACTCCATCATAAATTTGGAATGTGCATGCTGTACTGCTTGGCATTTGCGCCGGGAGCTCGAATTCCATCATTTCAGTGTGTCTGAATGTCAATCTGTGAACATTGCAGTGTATTGGGAATGAGTTGGATGCGTCTAATGGTGATTATTTGGAGTAATCACTATTAATGTCGACTTTATGCCTTCCTTCTTCTTCCCACAGGGCAACAGAATCAACGTGGAGGCCTACATTAAGTGCCATCGGTGGGTAGTGTTGTCATGGGTATAGAGGGTGGCTGCTGGAAGAACCTATTTCTGGCAACAGGATTCTGCACCATGCCACAAATGTAGGAGAACCCGGTCATAATTGTCAGACAATTTTTGCGACCACATCACCCCTTAAATCTGGCCACCTAACTTCCGAGCCTGCAACACCCTTGATTATTATATGTGGGGGTGCAGTTAATCGAGAGACCAAGAACAAAACTCCTTTTTGCACTACAGATTAACTGAAGGCAAGGTTTCTGTCAGCATATATATATATATATATATATATATATATATATATATATATATATATATATATTATATAATATTTAAAAAGGAGACAGTTCAGAAGAGTTGCAGGAGATTCTGAAGTCATTTGGCGGCTGTGTATATATTGTCGAAGACGGTGCCGATTTTATTGAATAAATTTACTCTTTATCATTTCAAGATATTTCTGTGTAATTCTGGTAAATACATCTGTTAAAATGAGATGGCAATGTTATTTTCATTTTCATTTTTGCGTCATTTAGACGTCAATTTATCCATCGCAACATTATTCCATACGATGCAATATAGAAAACCACACTGAGAAATGTTCATGAAACAGCGATAAAAAACTACAGGTGCAGGACCGTGGAAACTGTTCAGTGTACTGAAAATCGTGTGGTTAGTTGAACGCTGTAATGGCTGCTGTTCGACACAGGCAACTGAAGTAGGTTTCGAAAAGGTTGCTTAAAAAGAACCCATTTTGTTTATTTGACTATGGGTTCTACATATTAAATTTGCCGTGCAGTGTCGCATTTTTATGTCTTTTGGTTCGAAATAATATTTGTATCTATGACAATATCATGAAACTTTATAAGTAAGAATAATTTGAAAAAATGTAATATGGGTATGTTTTCTCACGGTTAATATAATCTTTATTCTATTTTCTTTTACTTTTTCACGTGGGACAGAGGCAGATTTAGTGATAATTATTTAGTGCGCTTGAAAGGACCCGGTTTTTAATTATGCATGTCTTGGTATCAAGGACAAATCTTTTTAAAAGGCTACAACTTAAGTACATGCAATTCCAATTCTTCAGTAGAAACAATAATGTTGTAACTTGCCTCCATTCAAGGTGAAAAGTTGGACTAAATTTAACATAAGATTAAGTTCGAAGAAAAAATCTGATAATCTATGAGATTCTTGTCATTCCAGCAATCAACAGGATACTGAATGCAATTTGAAATGTATTCAATGATTAACTAGAATCTAAACTGGGCTTACATACAGAGTAAAGGTTATCTGTTAGATTGACTATCGTACTAATCTCGTATTTTAACTTGAGTTTCTACTTGCTCCTGAATTCCATTTAGTGACTCTAGAAATATAACGAATAACATTAAAAAAAAAAACTTTTCAAATGTAAATAGTAGAGATTTTTTACATTGACATTTCTCCTCAGAATCTAATGATGAGGAATTCATAATTTTAATTACCATAATTCCCCATTTATAATACGCATTTGTTCTAAAAAATAATAAGACAAATCAAGGATACGTATTATGCACAGCTAGAAAACATCTTTAACACATTGCCGTAAAATAAATCAAGAATTATCATAAAAATAAATTAAAATAATATTTTTCTATGTTTAAACTATATTTAATAATAGTAGGAAATGCTGCCCGTAATCAAATTGGAAAGGTACAATTTCTAGGGTTTTATTACCAAACAAGGGGGTGCGTATTAGGCTTGAGTAGAAGCATTTTCCCACACTTCCTGCAAAATTATGGATGAAGGCGTATTATACGTGGGGAATTACAGTAATATTAAAACTATATGGTTGTTGTATATTTTTAAAATTAATATTAAATTATTTTAATTATATTAAATAATTATGTATATATATATATAGTTTTTTTTTAAATTAAATAATGTATATATATAGTTTTTTAAAAATAAAAATTATATATATATATATATATATATATATATATATATATATATATATATATAGTTTTTTTAATCATTTACTCCTAAGCAAAGCAACAAAAAACCACTAGGATACCGAGGAGAAAATATGAAAAAAATATATTATTGAGGAGAAAGGACACTAAAAGAACACGAATTAAGAAGACAAAATATAATGATAAAAAATTTATTTAAATTTTTTAAGCTCAATTGACTGAGAAGCACGAAGACGCAAGAGAGTTCTACAAGTGCGAGAGAAGACACGATTTGGATAGAACTTTCGGTTGCATCTAGCCAATTCAACTGTAAAGTGATGAAAACTTGTTGTCAATCTAATACTACGCTTAAGTTCAGGAAGTCAACTTACCATTCAGAAATGTTCATCAGACCAATTACCAAGAAAGTATTAACAGAAAAAGACAGATATAAGTTACGTCACGGTGGTGGGAAAAGGACTGGAACCGAGATGCCAGGTCAGTAACAATAAAACCGCAGATTCTTCTTTTGATTACATCAAGAATCTCTAAATAAATATCAGGAGCACTACATTAGATTTGGCATAATGGTATATTTATAAATATGCAAGATAAATTCTGGTGATAAATCTCCCTTTTCTTCTCATTTTATTCATTTAAAATTGTCAAGCAATTTTCAGTTTAAGAAAGGTTTTGAAAACGAGGATTTTTGCTGATTGAAATCAATCGCAGGTAAGTGAAACAGTAAATCTTATTTCCGTGGATACAGAAACCCTACTTGGTATCTTCTTATTGGTTTCCTTCATTAAGGCGTTATTACAAGATGAGATATTATGTACATTTTCAATGATGCGGGTTTTATAATTGCTTCTTAAGTCTCTTTACGAAATCAACAACGCGTCTATTTATACTTTCACTTCTCTTAACTCGATTCATTTCCCATCCTCGATCCATTGGCCCAAGTAAGCTTTTCCAAAGACTTGAATAAGAATTTCCTGTAATCATTTTCAGACTTTTCAAAATCCTTTCCGTGTGCTGATAGCGAGACGAATTTCTTTTACATTTATGAGTAAATGTTGCAAGCAATTTAAATTACAAAATACAACCAATTAGGCTTAGCAGATAAAATCAACGTTTTATGACGCTTGTAGTAATCTTTGTATGACTCACCCTGTTCACCACCTGTCATTCATTACTTTCATTATACAGAATGATGATTAGGATCTAATTTTATATCTTCTTATTTGTCTACAGAACTATCGCTCTATCTATGAATGGATTAAGGCCATTTTATTCCTTTGTCTAGAATAATGAATTAATTGTTAATTCTATCTTTAGGTTTGCCTTGAAGTTGAAGTGATGACCTGTTTAAAAACCGGACAGCTAGTAAATGTACAAGTTCTACTAAAATTCAGGCACTTTCCTTATCGGTCTCAGTAAAATCGATTTATGTTTTGCTAATACTAGCATTGTTTGAGTTTCTACATATCGACAAGAGTTAATAAATTTCGGAAAACTGATGGTATTATGTCGCTACCTACACTGAATTTTTCATACCTAAGTTTTAAAATGATTTTTTTTTATAATGAAAATCTTTCTTGAAGATTTCAACTTAGCTTTGAAATCTGATTAAGTTTATTATTTCCAGTAAGTAAAATATTCTGGTGTATTTCAAACAGAAAAGTATATAGATTGGAATGCCAAATATTTGCTTGATTTAAAAAAAAAATTCTTAAAAGCGGTCATTTTCTTAATTTTAAGAAATTTGTAAACAAAACAGAATTATCGGTTGAATTTTTTTTATTTTAGATATATATTTGTGTTAATTGAACAAAATTAGCAAATTTAAAGTTTAATTAATTTGATTTGAAATAAATATTACTTATATATAGCATAACAAAATCGGTTCCTCGACAGATATGTCCTCTGAGAGAATGGTTGTAGAAAATCAGTAGGGTATTATAAAAACGGGTACTGAAATGATCTCGGCTGAACAATGAACAAAATTACCTCAAGCCCAGAAACGTTCTTGGTGTTTAACATTTTCAAAGATTTATGTCTGAATCAATCGATTGTTTTCTCCGCTTTATCATCTCTTTATAAGTTATTTAAAGATAGAAAATATTTTTAGATTGTAAAATTTATATTTTAAAGGTAATAATGGTATAGTGATACAAATCTTAATAATTAACCCATAGTTGAGGAAGAACAGGTGGATTCATCCATTTCCCAAGGGCATTTGCGCGTAAGTGAATATGACAAGCACAAGTGGATTTGGGAATCTCCGATTAACAATTCCGTGACTTTATCCATTACTTCATACGTACATCCAGGCTTCCAACACCATCAGTATTCCCAAGTAGTCACCCCTCTACGTACTGACCAGGTATGATGTTGCTTAATTTCGGTGATCGTACGGGAACTGGTGTTTCAACGTGATATGGCCGTACAATAAAAAAATATTCGATCTTTCGTCAGTGAAATACTGGTTTGCATAAGAGAAACTGAAAATATTTCAATTATTCAATAAGAAATTATACCCTTCTGCAAAATAATTGAAAGAAAACGAGTAATTCCGTTATTATTTACTTTTTTTCATATTGTTTCCAATGAAAGATGAAAAAGTTAGTAATTCGTATCTACATTCCACAAAATCGTTTATAGCAGATTGACCACAGAATCTCGATTGGATTTAAATCAGAAGTTCCGGGCCAGTAATTTGATTTTCTCACTGATAAGGCTTGCCAGTGTGTTCGTGCAGCGTGACAATTTTCGTACATTTACTTGGAGTAATGTCGATTGCACATAAAGATCGTAAGACAACTAATCGACAGTCGAGACAATAGTGTCTGGGCGTGATAAAAATCTGATGCTGTCACGAATGAAACAAGTTCATTACACAACCGGAAAATAGATTCATATTACTGCAAACCACCTAAATGACCTAATCTGAGGTAAAAAAAAAAAAAAGAAAGTGATTACACCCAGTCATTCCAGTGGGTCTAAAGCTGACTGGATGTGGAAAGAAAGGAAACTAAAGCAGTTGTTTCAATTAATTTGCACAACGGTGTATGCCCGAGGAAACCTTTTAGACCAGGTTATTTTTCTTTCGTCGGATAAATATTCGTATATTATATAATCTATCCAGTACTTCGTCCATTATTTATATTCTGATTTCCCGGAATTCGATTATCCGAATGTTACAAAAAAAAACCTTACTGCTAACATTTTCTGGCTGACGTAACTGCTCGTTGTGTGGGTAAACTTTTCAACCCGAGTGTTGATTTCTCTTATTTCCTGATCGTAAATTTTCGAAATGGCCTCAAATGATAAAACAAAAAGCAAAAAAAACATGACGTGTAAGCTGTTGAGTAGAAATTAAAGATGCTTTTCATGGCGCAGATGAAAATTTCAAAAATCTGATATCATTGCAAAATATGATATAAACAAATCCGCAGTTAACGATTTATATTTGACAAATGTATTGCTGTCTCATTCTACCAGAAGCTACACTTTCAAATACATCGATTTTAATCACAGCTTCATAAGTTAGCGACGAAAAACGCATGGCTAGCCAAAATCACAAAAATGCTAACAAAACCTCGAACAATGTTATTTGATGATATATTACTTTCAGAGAAATACATTTTTCTTCATTCTTTTAAGATTATTTAGATATTCGATTATCCGTAATTTTGAATTATCCAAATGAAGATTTATATATATATATATATATATATATATATATATATATATAGTTAATCGCCTGATGAGATGCATTGATTCGCATCGAAAAAATTTCCGATGTAATATCCTAAAGTATATAATATTGCTCTACACTGTATTGAGCCCTATTTTAAGTTAAATGTTCGTTCTCATTTTACCTGCATATATATTATATATATATATATATATATATATATATATATATATATATATATATGTTAGCTCTATCTCTGTTATTGAGCGCTTTCTAATAAGTACCGCGCATATAATATAAATAATTATATATATATATATATATATATAATAATTATATATATATATATATATATATATATATATATATATATATATATATATATATATATATATATATATGTTATTGAGCTATCTCTGTTATTGAGCGCTTTATAATATATAATAATTATATATATATATATAAATAATTATATATATATATATTCAACTTCTGTCGCCTATTGTAAATCATCCGGATAATCGGAGAGGTATTGATTTTAGCCGCTTCTTTTCATTTATTCAGTTTATCTTGCAGACGACAAGAATGTTTTATAAAATTAATTTATCTTTTTATCCTTCCCATCATTCTAACCATATTTTCAGAGTTTCGTCGTTTGGTTTGGGGTTAGGATTAGTGATATAAGTTAATCTGACATCTACAGTGGAACTAGTTTGATCGATGTTTATGGTGTTACTCATACGTGTTGGCTTGTGCAAACAGAAGTTAGATTGAATGGAAAGAAACTGATTTTCTCGACCTTAAATATCATTTGATCATAGTGACTATAAAAAAAGAACTACCGCTAACAAAATCATCAATTGCTTCATCATCGTCTAAATTTTCTTTTCCTTTCTCTTTATGTTTCTTCTTACAAGCTGTTAAGGAAGTCATAAAATCTAAATTTGTGTTTTCTTTTAGTCGAGCGTTTCCGCACGATAAAAGCATTTCTCGTTGCTGACTTCCGAGAATCGTCCTGACATTTGCTTCTAAAATAAAAAATAAATGAATGAACTCTTTATTCATATTTTAACCTATTACAAATAAAAACTGTTATTTTAAAAGCCAAAATATACAACTTCTTTCTGACAAACGCAATTACTAATCCCTCGTTCTTTCAATGGAGTAAGTTTGGATGAGATTTTCGAACATTTTAGAGAGTTATAGCTATGAGCAGCCATGTTACGACCACAGAACCGAATCGTCCACATTTCGCCTGTATTCCTCATTTACGGGGAAGTTTAAGAAGAGTCTTTTCTCAAGGACTATTACTTTGTCGAAGAACCTTATAACTTACCTGGATACGTGAATCTTAACATTTTCAAGTGAATGATCAATTTCTATGTATCCTCCATATATTCAGAATGTTCGCTTCCTCCTCTTCATATCACGCACCTCATTCAGTAATTATCTTACTTGAGGGACTCTTGAGCTTTTTACTGTATACAGTTTAATAAAATGTTTTTAATTTATGTATAACAGGACTTCTTCATGGAATGCATAATGAAATCATTTACATTGCCTTTGAAGAGAAAAAAAATGATTTCACATGCGCATCGTTATTTTCAAATAATTTTTAATTATCATAATTTTGTAAGGACGGTAATCGAGATCCCAGTCCTTCATTGATGTCCTCAAGTGCTGCCTACCAAAGCCTGCATCGCTTGAGATGACGTGAGGAAATGAAAGTTTTCAGCCCCTGGTCACGTCTGGCGTAGGCTTTCAGAATAAGAGACAGGAGACAACCTCATTCTCAGCAGAGTGGCTGTGGCCAGCAAAATGTGCTTGACGAGCTCGTATGAGATAAGAAACACAGGGAAGACTGTCGTTGATTTGGTGGATGGCTGGATGACGCTTCAAAGAGAGGTTTTGAGCTCTCAGCAGAAGACGGGTGTAGGTTCCATCCAGACGTTTCTCCATGCCTTTACAGAGTTTCTCTTATTCCGGGTTTATGGGGCAATAGCCTGATGGGCTAAATCATTTATTCGATGATTTGAAGATATAGTTAATGTGAGTTCAATCCCTCGGCCCGGTGATGTGTACTTGGATTCGGTGGAAACAATGCAAGCAATCAGTTGGCAGTAATAAAAGTATTAAGTAGGAGAGATATCTCCAGACATGGATAATACTCCCGTATATTAAATAAAGGGTCCAATTCAGAATGCCCAGCAGATTAACCGGATAAACATGAACCTGATATCAGTTTGGAGATCACATCAACCGGAAGATTTTGATGAAAATAGCAACGAAAATAGGACAATATTACAGATATAAATAATGTATATAAAAACATTTAATATAAATAAGAAAACAAATTTACACTTCTGGACTTTTCGAAATAAGTATGGTTTTTTGGACTTGTACGTTCAATAATGGGCATTGTTGTATAAGGCATAACGCCTCAGGATGAGGACTCGGAGTGACGAATTCTAATTCCAGTCGCGTTTATTGCATTCACTTACGTGAAAATGTTCATGGAAAATGTATGAATGGATAAGTCCCCCAAACAGGTTAAGAGATGAATAGTACGGTGCACTGGGTTCCATAGTCTTGGATTACAATCAGCCTACCGCAAAAAGAAACGGTTGCCTACTGAGGAAATCTCCTGTCTACTCAATCATGAACCGAAAGAAACATGATAGCCAAAGCGTGTATCAGGTGCAGCATTTAATTTACTTAAATTCGATAAACTAAAACATAGAAATCGTTCATGAGTTTCATTTCTAAGTACGTATTTAGTATAGAGACTTAATTCGTCGATGTCTCTGTCGAAGAGAGACCATTAGCAGTGACCCTGATGTACTAAAGAAATAAACATTTTATATTAACTTTGAGCGGATTAAAGATGCATCCTATATAAATATGGGATAGATTAATAGTTTGACGCACATAACAAATAAGTTATGTAACGTCGACTTTTTATATCGACAGTGCCAATAAAAATATTAGGATGCTCATTTACAATATTTACATTATTCGGAATGCTGTCCTCATTTTCGTTGCCATATTCAAAACCTTTCGACCGTTGTACGCTTCTACCTTCTTCAGGTGATTGGCATTTCGAAATTTAGTCCACCGCTTGTACCATGTGCCACGCCTCTTCCGGATGTACTGTATCAGTTATCTTCCTTTAACTTAAGTCTCTAAGTTTTTGTTCACCTCAGCTATATTCAGGTACTAAACTTACAAATCTTTGGGACAAGTGACTGGATTCAACCACCGCTTGTATCCACTGGGCTGTGTGTCCTTGACAACAATGTAAATAGTGTAAATAATTACAATACCTCATCTCGGAGATATAGACAGAGATTTGGTCGCATTTGCTATAAGCGTGGTTTCCGAGAGAACTGATACATTTCTTAATCCCATTCCAAAAGTAAGTCTCAGAAAATAAGATAGGATGGCCAAAGGTTGCTTATATAATAAACAATGTAAAAATAATTGAGAGGCGAAATTCGTCGACCCATAATATTAGTTTGGGAAAAAGAGAATAAGTCATTCTAATTTACCAGATCATATTTACGATCTCTTTGTGGATAATGTTCAATTAATATTTAGAAAGAATCGATGAAAAATGACTAAATTTATACAAAAAAAAATGGCTATTATAATCTGAGATGTGGTATCATCATTACTTAAATTATTTACATTAATCGGACGGCTATCCTCGTCTTCATTGCCATATTCACGTTTCGGCCATTGCATACTCCGACATTTCTACAGCAGTGATGAACCAAAAATTTGAAGATTTCTGTTAAAGGGAAATAACCGAGACACCCGGAAGAGGGATGACGCGTGGAACTAGAACACTCGACCCAGGTGGACGAAATAATGTGTTCGTTTTGAATGGACGAAACGTTGTGAATATGGCAACGAAGATGAAGATAACAGTCCGTATAATGTAAATAATGCATGTGGTTGTTATAATTTAGAAGAATACTGTACTGCGCGATTTGAAATTTCTACTAAAGAAATAAAAACGATTAGGAAGGAAAACCGCGTATAAAAACGTAATTTATTTAGTGACACGGGATCCATTTTCAAATTTTTATGGAATCAATCTTGCTGATTGAATTTATTCAATCGTTATTACTTCATCAAACCTTTTTGTCGAAGCACAAACAACAGAATGTCCAGCCCCGGGTTGCAGTTTTTAGTTGCATCGAAAAGAATAAGGTCACGGAAAATCCCTGTTGGCTGAGTTATTCTCAAAACGAAGTGCCGAGGGAATGGGAAAATTTCTGTCACAGTCCAGATGTCCTCCTCCCGAAGGAACCCTCCTGACACTCAAAATTCTGACGTATTTCAGCTTCGTGGTGAGCGTGTATTAATATACTTGTTTAACTGTTATACTAGAAAATTGGTAGATGATTTCACATAAAAAATGTCTGCAATTCACAGATTCGATAGCCCAAAAATCTCTCTCTCTCTCTCTCTCTCTCTCTCTCTCTCTCTATATATATATATATATATATATATATATATTTCTCCGATAATCTGTCGTCATACGAATGCCTCTCTCCAAAACATGTGTGTATATTTAAGTAGCATGTCTTCACTCAAGCATGTTTGGTTGAATAATCTGACACATTATGCCTGTTATTTTTCTTTAATTCTCTGAAATTCACCGATCAGTTTCTTAGTGTTGTTACAAAACTGATTAAGTAAGACGCCGTAGCTTTGGTTCTTTCGTTGAACTTCGGCGTCTTTCTTAATCAGTTCCGTAACAAAAGATAGACATTATATATATATATATATATATATATATATATATATATATATATATATTAGGTGTCCATTTTCCAACCACTGCTATAAGTATCATGTCTTTAAGCAATTTTCAGGGGACTGGTAGGTGTAATGCGACAATGGGAGTTATGATAACGCCAGGAAACACTAACATAGAAAAATATATATATGGACGGTTTTCGCGCACCACGCATAAAGCCAACCATTTTTTCTGTTGTACATACACGGCAGACTCTTATTAAGAGCTGTTTATTTCTATTAATTTTTTCTTTTGTTTCTATATATATATATATACATATACATACATACATATATATATATATATATATATATATATATATATATATACACTACAATATGTTTTATGCTAAACCCAATCGTCAGAATATATATATAGTAAAGTGTAATTAATGGGCAAAGTGACCTAAATTATTACATTATGAATCGCTAGTCTGTAGAAGCTGCTATAATTATAAGGAGACTTTCTATCAGTCGGAATTTGTTAACATATTTAAAAATAATGATATCAAAAATTAGGAAAATATTTTCGATCATGCCTCCGTATCATTTGGGATTTAATTAGTTTAATGGAAAATTCTGTAATGCGGGGTAATGTACGTGATCAATGAGATATTTTTAATGGATTTTAATTTCAAATTATTCGTCTTTACCTTTCTTATATATGCATTATTTCTTTCTTTGCTCGCTGGCTTTTGTTTATTTTTTTTTTTACTCTGTTCTTTTAAAAAAAAATTCATCGTTTTCAGCGGATTATCCTTTCCATTTTCTGTTTTTCTCTTCTAATTTTCTTTCTTCGTAATTTTGCCTTTGCTTTCTCCTCTCTCGTCGAAAACGTGTCAGTTATTTCGCCATTTTGTTTTTCATTTGTATGTTTCCTCTGTGATGATTTCACCCTTTTCATTTTATATATATATATATATATTATTTTTAACTACTTCATCTGATTACCACCTTGGGTCTTCTAAGTTATCTTCTTTCCACTTCTTTTTTTTCCTTATAATTTCTTTTCTACCTTCCAGAATTTTTACTTTTATCCTTTCTTTCTTCTCAAGTATGTCTATCGTGCTTTTCTTTCCATTTATCCTTCCCATGACTTCATTCTTTCATTCTTTCTTAATTCATGTATCAGTCGGTCCCTCTTTTAATTTCCAACGGAATCTATTTATTTCAATCTTTGTAATCTTTTAGTAAAGCATCATTTTATTTTTATATTTTTCTCCCGGGTCAATTTTCTTCTTTCCTTTTCTTTCGGTCTTTTTGTTATCATTAACTTTGCCTTTCCCCTCAATTTTTCCAATATCTCTTTCATTATGTGACTTTTATCAATATTTTATTCTCTATTTGTAATTTCTTCTTTCATTTATCCCACTCTAATACAACACTTATTTTATTTATCTAACTTTCTTCTGCTTCTTTCTTTCCTTCTTTATTTTCTCTGTTTCTTTATTCTTTTCTTTATTTTTAGTCTCTATTTATTATTTTCTCTTAATTCATTTTATTTTAATTTCCTTCATTAGTTCACATCTCTTTCAAGAATTTACTCCTTCTTCTTGCATATAATTATATTTTTTTTAACAATTTCACTCCAACCAAGACAATAAAGCCACTAAAGAGGCATGGATTGCGAAAAATTTTAAGAGAAAAAGAAAACTTTTCTAGCCATTTGAGTCCTGAGCTCGTGAGTCAAAATTCGCAAAAAATTGGTACGATTTGTTTCACGGTAGACATAAAAATAAGACAACCAATAGCAAAAGACGACACAAGTGTTTACCCACCGTCCAACCGGTGTCTGAGCATTACATCACTTTACTCTACCACCGTTCAAACGGTGGCTGGGCATTACGTTACTTTACACTGCCACCGTTCAAACGGTGGCTGGGCATTACGTTACTTTACACTGCCACCGTTCAAACGATGGCTGGGCATTACGTTACTTTACACTGCCACCGTTCAAACGGTGGTTGGGCATTACGTTACTTTACTCTACCACCGTTCAAACGGTGGCTGGGCATTATATTACTTTACTGTACCACCGTTCAAACGGTGGCTGGGCATTACGTTACTTTACCCTACCACCGTCCAAACGGTGGCTGGGCATTACGTTATTTTACTCTACCACCGTTCTAACGGTGGCTTGGCATTATGTCACTTTTCTCTACCACCGTTCAAACGGTGGCTGGGCGTTAATTTTCTCTACCTCCGTTCAAACGGTGTCTGTGCATTACGTCACTTTTTTCTACCACCGTTTATACGGTGGCCGGGCATTATGTCGCTTTTCTGTACCAGCGTTCAAATGGTGTCTGGGCATTACGTTACTTTTCTGTACCATCGTTCAAACGGTGGTTGGGCGTTACGTCAATTTTGTCTACCACCGTTTAAACGGTGTCTGGGCATTACGTTACTTTCCTCTACCACCGTTCTAACGGTGGCTTGGTATTATATCACTTTTCTCTACCACCGTTCAAACGGTGGCTGAGCATTAAGTCATTCTTTTCTACCACCGGTAAAGCGGTGGTCATGGCTCAAAAAGTGAAGGAAAAGAGAATATATTATTTATTTTCTCAAGAAGACTCTTCTATTTTCTTTCATTCATTCATTGTTTTTTTTCATCAGCGGTAATTTTCCTGTTTTTTTTCATTCGTTCTTTGTTCCTTACTTTCGTCCTTCATTCCTTTCTTTCTTTCTTTCTTTCTTTTCTTTTCTTTTTCCACCCAGTATTACTTATTTCCTAAGTCCATCCTTTTATTTAGAATTTGTTTGGCATTACCATTTCTTGAATCATTTTCTTGCTTCATTATCAACCTTCAATTTTCCCTCGCGTTCTTCCGTTTATCTTAAGAGATTCCAGTTTCCTCATTGCCAAAATAATTCCAATACCAATTAGCATTCCTCTCGGATTTAAAAATAGACAGCTACATATGAACATTTATATTAAATAAAACCACTTAAGAATTACCTCAGTGAGTAGCAGTGAACAACATTTGTTTCACTTTCGAACGGTGCATCTCTTAGAGCAGCTTCCATTAATGTTTCCAGTTGCCTTAGACATTTTTATGAAAGAATTAACCATAATTAAAGAAAAAATATCTTTCTAGAAATCCTGGATTTAAATAGTATATTTTCTTTATTCACCTTCAGAACTAGATCTTTTTGATTTTAAAATAAATTAAATAATTGTAAATCGTTTCTGTAAACTTCTTTGTGCTATCCAAAAATATTTCTTAATATTCCATGCGTAAATGGTGGGAGGGTCTTATGGCAGTTGTACAATTAACTGTTGCATTATATGGAAAAATTCGGTATTTAATTAGCCGAAGAGCTTTTCTAACATATTTCTGTCAAAAACATCAATATTATCGCTCTTTCTGGTATTAATGGGAGATTCCTTCCTCGCTTTTTTAGCTTGATATAATATGAAACATCAATTTCTTATTTATATTACTATTTTGTCTCGAGTTGTATGTTCTATGTATTTTATTAGTTGTTGCTGGTGAAAATCGTCAAGTAATGCAGTATCTTTTATTCCTTGTAGTTCATTGTTATGACTGTGTAGCACCTGATGATGAGATTCGAAGAAGGATAGTGGTCACTAGGACGCACGTGTTTACGACATTTTTCATATAAAATTAAACTATCTCTGTCTATACTTCTGAGACGAAGTATTGTAACTATTTACAAGACTTACGTTGTTCGAACTGTTTTCCTCTACTTGACTTGAGCTTAACATGAATCAATCGATAAATGACCATTCATCCTGAAGGTTATCATTGAAACTAGTGTCAGTTCTATTGTGTCTATGAATGCGAGTTTATACTGACACACACACACACACATATATATATATATATATATATATATATATATATATATATATATATACACGCCCTCCGACTGCAATGAAACCTGTATCCTATACGGAACCGCCATATAGCCTGACGTGCTTTTACCGATTTCGCCACAGAGGAGCGTTTCGGTTAGCAAGGTCGATTTTACTGTTTTAAACTACAATTTTCCATGATTTTCTCACGTACATTCATATCTGTTCGATGTGTATCCAAATCTAAACAAATGACGTCACACAATTATTTTAAAAACATTTTTACGTTTTTACATTCTTTTTTATAAATGTTGTGTTTATAAGAAACAGTATTAAAAACATTTACGGCCTGAATGTCCGAGAAATTGTCATCGAAAATATGCGTCCTTCGACAGGAATCGAACCTTATCCTATACGGAACTGTCATATAGCCTGATGTGCTTATACCGATTTCACCACAGAGGAGCGTTTCGTTTACCAAGGTCGATTTTCCTGTTTTTAAACTACAATTTTCCATGTAGTCAGGTATTGAACTCGCATCTCTTTGTGTTAAATATCTGGATTACTTCAAACAATGCTTTTATCCTGAAGTACACATGTCCAGTGGATAAAGACGTCGGTTGAAGTAATGTGTATAACGGCTGAAAAGTCGTTAACCTGACAATAAAGATTAGGTCAGCAGTTCGAATATTATAGTGCAAACAATTTGATGAATATTTTGTCAGGAATATTTCTAATTAAGCCTATATATTATAATGTATCATAAAAACCCAGATCGCTGAACTTTTATACAGGGTGTTTCATATATATATATATATATATATATATATATATATATATATATACACCACACATAATAATTATTATGCCATTTTTAAAGCATCACTTCAGTGCATGCTATGCATTTTGCTTGTCAATTAGATCCACTTTTTTCTTGCCATTTGCAAGACACCATCCTAGACATATCCAGATATGGAGTAAATGGTACATAGGCAAATCACTCTATCATAATTCCCCTATTTCTGAAAAGAATGTCTATAAACTGTTACGTTTTGTAGATATTTAATATTTAATGAATTTCTTTTTAAATATTTTATTAATTCTCTTTATTCTGCGCGTACGACATAAGATCATTTTTCTTACAATGGGAGATAGATTATAAGTCAATCAATTTATTTTAAATAAGCACAATTGTTTGAATAAGAAATTAATTATGTTATTTAAAACAAATTAATTATATATCATTTTCCTCAAGTCTCGCATATCAAAGTCTCTCTCTCTCTTTCTCTCACTCTCTCTCTATATATATATTTTCACATTCATAGACACAATAGAACTGACACTAGTTTCAATGACAACCTTCAGGATGAATGGTCAGATATCAATTGATTGTTTCGTGTTAAGTTCACGTCAAGATATTTACGCATGCGCAGAAGTAGATGTGCGAGAACAAAGCTCATAAATGAAGCGGATGCAACGTTGCCGGGTAAACAGAATTCGATACTTGAATCCAGTTGGGATTCATATATTAGAAAGAAAAACTGCCTAATGTAATCACTTGGAGTGCGAAGAATCCATTGAGCGCTTTCGGGGAAATTACTAATATCATGGAAAATGGCAACGGCTCCGTTCAAGTAAGCGCCGTTTTTCAATCTGGGAAACAAGAATAACTTCAAGAAACAGACGAAATAGCTATCAATCATCAATACGCTTTCATGGAAAAATTATAGAGGCTAAATCTGCGTTTTACTAAGCATAGTTTAGATGTGGCATAAGGCCGCGAGTATGGACCACCGACTGAAGATGGAACTCAGTATTCAGTTGTAATTGATTTATTGAAATCTATCTGCTACTCACAACACGTCGAAGTGGTAAATTACTAAGCATAGCTTAGATGTGGCAAAAGGCAGTAAGTATGGAACATCCAATGATGATCAAACTCAGTACTCATTTGTACTCGATATATAGAAATACATTTACTAACTATTGCACCATGTCGAAGTAATAATTTACTAAGTGTAGCGTACAAGTATGCAGTTGTAATTGTTCTTGCGTGATAGACTAGCTAAACACTTCACCACCTCAAATTGTCCGGTCTGTACATCCATGCCTATATGTATATAAATCTGTTTTAAATATATGCTTTAATAATATTTGATATAATATTTATTGCTGTGTGGTAATAAAAAGAAACCTGATAAATGTGAAGTAATCGAAATAATTTACACAAATTACCTAAGTCGTTCGATGTGTTGTATGAATGGTAGGAGCAATACCATTCATATAACACATCGAACGACAGAGGATCAAGAGTTTCGGACACCTCATCGTACTTCTATCAAACAAACAGCCCTACGAACATACACGCTCAGGTACTCTGGCCGGAGAGCGAGAGGCAGACCAGGAAGACGCTGGAGTGACTCAGTGGCAGATACTTTCAGAGCGCACGAGATATCTCTCCTCTAGGTCACTCGCCTTGCCGCTGACAGGCGACTGTGTCGCCCGACGTCACCTAACATCACAAGCAGAAGGAAAACTAAAACTAACTACTTAAGTCTTGTTTAAACTTCAGGTATCTGTTTAATTTAATTCAGAAAGTTTGAACATTTATTCACAATGTTATCAAAGGCATAATATACTTTGCGTGTGACAATGAATTCCTCTTTGTGTCAGGATGACTTATATGAACTCTTTTTTTCTTTATTTAATAAGAATGTTACTGAACTGTTCTCTTATGAAAGAACTTGTGCTTTCTGACCGTATTAAAGTATGTAATTACATGTACCATTTTGTTTTCATAGATGATTTCACATGTTTACGAAACAAAGTGGTTAACATCCAATTCACATCAGGTTTCGTCTATGTTCCATGTCTTTCCAAAATGTCCTGCCCCTTGTGGCTCTTAATATTTTTTGTTATAGATCCTAAAAGTTGTCTCAACATCCATATCAAGTTCATTATGTAGGTTATTCGGTCATTCGCATCGAGAAAATTGGTGGAAAACAGTTACTTAAAAAAACAATTATTCGAATTGTAAATTGTTTGAATGGATATAAGTCGAAAGGACAATTACACTGGATGATAATTATTCGAGATACATATGCTTGAATATATATATATATATATATATATATATATATATATATATATGTGTGTGTGTGTGTGTCTTGGTTTGAGAGAGTCAATGCTGAATTACCTAGGACTAATAAAGCTCTTGAGGATGACATAGGCTGTTTATGCAGCAAGTATCACCCCATCAATCCAGAATATGGAAATTATTATACGTTCTTAAAAGAGAACAGGACTTGCAAGAAATTCATACTGCAAAGGTAAGAGCGGGTTTCCAAAATATCAAGAGCACCCAGAATACCGCGAACGTAAGTGGAAAACTTTAAAAAAAATTAGTAGCATCCTTTAACGAGTACTCTTCATTTGTTGACTATATGCGTGCAGTATCATATAACTTAAGCTTATAAGGACTTTATCCTACTAAATTATTTTATTAACGATATTTCTATTTCGAATAATTATTATTTATGTATTTCCCATCTTGGAATTTTTACATTTTTTGCAATAAAAGAATTGGTATTTCGAATAATTATCATTCAGTATAAATGTTCTTTCGATTAACGTTCAGAAGAAATTTGAATTAATATTTTACGAATAATGGTTATCAATCTATTTTCACATAATCCGTTATTACTTCTGTCCATCTTCCCTTCAGTCTGTCCTATGATTATCAAATTTTCAAAGCCTAATTTCCTTATGTGTCCTAGAAATTTCAGCTCTGTAATTTTGTTTCAATTTTCACTAAACCTTCATCGTTTCACACGTGTTTGATCAATGTTATTCTCAGCATCTTTCTATAGAACCACATTTCAGTTGCGTCAAGTTTCTTCTTAATCTGTGACGAGTCTTGAGTACCATATAGGCGAACTGATGGTACTTAAGAGTTCAGTACAACATTCAGGAGCATTTGAGAAACATTTTAATTGTATGTAGTTTTATTGATTTCATCATTGTAATATTTTTTTTATTTATCGTGATTTAATTTTATTTATTTATCATTAATTTTAATTTAATAGTATTAGGTTAAACTAAGATTTGAGCCACCAACTCCCTCTCTCCTTCTCTCTCGCTCTCTCTCTCTTTATATATATATATATATATATATATATATGTTTGTGTGTGTGTGAAAATAGAAGTTATCACTTAGAGGCGACAGTTTGTTTCATGCTAGACACAATCTCCAGACACAATCGTCATTTACACACGCCCTATCTCTGTTATTGTGCACTTTATTCCATAAATTTACACACGCCCTATCTTCAGATATATATATATATATATATATATATATATATATATATATAAATATGGCGACAATTTATTTATTAAAGACATTTTTATTTATGTTTAACGTTGTTCTTTTATAGATATTTAAGCAAATGCCTCTGTTTTTTATGATCAGATAAATAACATTTATATATATATATATACGGAATATATGGTTAAGAAATGGACGAGGTCCGACAATTTATTTATTAAAGACATTTTTATTTATGTTTAACGTTGTTATTTTATAATACAATGCTCTGTTTATGCTTAAAACAGTATATAAAATAACACGTTAAACCGGCCTGAATGTCTTTAATAAATAAAATTGTCGGACCTCGTCCATTTGTAAACAATGACGTCATTTGTTTATGATAAACATTTATGAATTAAATATTTATATTTACGTTGACCTTGTATAGATATAAGGTTTATGGTTTGGCCGAATAAGGCACGTCAGCGTATATGACGGTTCCGTAAATTAGGTTCGAATATGAACGAATATTCGTTCATAGAAAGGATTCAGAACCTGACATCCTAAATACGGAACCGTCATATACGCTGACGTTATTTGCAATGTTTAACCACGGTCGGCAACGTGAACCTTATGGTAGTAAAACAATACTGTAAACAGAGCATTTGCTTTTAAATACTTTGTAATAAAATAACAACGTTAAACATAAATAAAAAATGTCTTTAATAAATAAATTGTCGGACCTCGTCCATTTCTTAACATATGACGTCATTTGTTTACATTCGATACGCCAGAGCAGTTATGAATGTACGAGATTCATGGAAGATTGTAGTTTATAACAGTAACCATAAGGTTCATGGTGGCCGTGGTTAAGGCACGTCAGCGTATATATAACGGTTCCGTATAGGATGCAGGTTCGAATATGTTATGAACGAATATTTTCTATGAAAATTTCTCGACATTCAGGCCGGTAAATGTTATTTAATACTGTTTATCATAAACAGAGCATTTGCTTAAATACTTGTATCTATAAAATAACAACGTTAAACATAAATAAAAATGTCTTTAATAAATAAATTGTCGGACCTCGTCCATTTTAACATATGACGTCATTTGTTTTACATTCGATACGCCAGAGCAGTTATGAATGTACGAGATTCATGGAAGATTGTAGTTTATAACAGTAAATTCGACCTTGTCTACCATAAGGTTCATGGTGGCCGAGTGGTTAAGGCACGTCAGCGTATATGACGGTTCGTATAGGATGCCAGGTTCGAATCCTGTCTATGAACGAATATTTTCTATGAAAATTTCTCGGACATTCAGGCCGGTAAATGTTATTTAATACTGTTTATCATAAACAGAGCATTTGCTTAAATACTTGTATCTATAAAATAACAACGTTAAACATAAATAAAAATGTCTTTAATAAATATATATATATATATATACACTGAATTATGTTACGCAAACACAAATGAGTATAGCATAAATAAATTTAGGTGATTTAAATTGTTAAATGTTTTCAGATTTTAATGTTTTGCCTAATATTTTCACGAACAAAACAGATTTTGTTTGTGGAAGGCGAATCCATTTTTCATTGACAGGCTGCAGCTCTATTCATATGCCTATTAATGAATATGCGCTCCTAATTAACGATTTTATCCCTTTAATAACCCCTAAATATAGCATCATGTAGTATGGAGTTACTGTAAATTATTTATAGTTAAACATTCATCCCCAACATTTATTTTTATCGAGCAAATTACATATTTTTCAACTGGCACGTCTGTTAACAGAACATTGCTGTGAGGCCTGACGAAATATTCGATATGCATTCATTTTTTCTATTTGTCAAAACATGTTCTTTCATTTAACATAATTAGCAACTAGTTCTACCTGTCTTCCAAAACTGAATGAACAGGCAGACACATGGTCGTAACAGAAATATATAATAATCGATAGTCACTAGTAAAATTTCTAGAATGATAACGCCGTTTTTTTCATTTGTTAAATGTATTGACTGAAAGCATTACTAGTTATTTATTTTGCAACTCTTAAAACAAATCAATCCTATCGCTGTTCAAAATGAAAACCACGATTTTCGTATTAAACTTAACCGGTTACAGTATCTTCTAAGACGATAACATTCATTTTAAGATTTTAAAAGAGAGGTTGGAATGTTCGACTGAAAGTAAAGTAACCATAAATGAATGACTAATGTTTACATCTCAAAAAGATAATTTCAATGTTATCTATATCAGCTGCAATATGATTCCTTCTTAAACTGTTTACATTGTTTGGACTGTTGTCCTCATCTTTGCTGTCATATTCACGACGTTTCAGCCGTTGAAAGCTCCGGCCTTCTTGAGGTGATTGTAATTTCGAGCCGAAACATTATTTAGTCCACCAGGGTAGATTGCTCTAATTCTCCATGTCATGCCTCTTCTATATATCTCCGTTTCAGTTATTTCCCTATATTAACTAAACTCTACATGATTTTGTTCATCTCTGCTGTGGTGAAGTCACTGAATTACTTCAAACAACGCTTCTATCTACTGGGCCATATGTTTGACCCAGAGAGTTATGAATTCTATACCTGACCACAGCAGAATTAAACATAAAACTTGGAGAGTTGAGTTACTGAAGTGAAAAAAACTGAGACTGAAATATGCGGAAGTGTCATGACATGTGGAACAAGAAAAATCTACGGCGGGGGGATGAAATAAAGGCTTCTGCTCGAAAATCCACTCTTTGAATAAGATTGCAGTGTACAGTAGTCGAAACGTTATGAATATGACAAAGATGAGGACAACAGTCCGAGCAATGTAAATAGTATAAATAGTTAAAATACCTCAACTCAGAATGTAGACAGATATGTCGCTTTATTAAGATAACTTTTCTGGTTTGACATCAAATCCTATACCTCTCTTCCTCAAGCCTACCAAATCGTATACCCCTTTTCCTCAAACTTACCTAATTGTATACCTCTTTTCCTCAAACGTACCCAATTGTATACCTCTCTTCCTCAAACCTACCAAATCGTATACATCCCTTCCTCAAACCTACCTAATCGTATACTCTTCTTCCTCAAACCTACCAAATCTCTCTTCCTCAAAATTACCTAATCCGGCTATTACGTTTAGGGACTTCAAACAGGGAGACCTCTAGCAGATTTAAGCAAAAAACTATCAACTATTATAAAACTATGACAGGAACAGAAACATGAAGCCAATCACTCTTTTCAGATATAACTATCCTAATGTAATCAACTTCTGACGAGAAATGAATGCATTGATTTGGGTAATTTTAAAAGAAATTTAACAGAACGATACATAATTAGTTCTTCCTACTTTAATCTGAAATTCTGAGGTTTTATTTTTGTAACATTCCATATTTGTAAACATTATTCGTTTTCTGCCTATATCTCTGAGATGATGTAGTATGATTACTTACATTTTTTTATATTATTTGGACTTTTATCCTCATCTTCATGGCCCAGTTGATAAAGACCTCGGTTAGATCCAGTGACTAGACCCAAAGTGTTCAATATATATATATATATATATATATATAAAGTCTGTTTCAGTCAATATGCAATATTGCGATAGTCTGTTTCAGACTATCGCCTCTAGTGCATGACTTCTATGTTCACTTTATATTTTTACACACGCTTTATCTCTGATATCGAGCACTTTATCCCATAAATATAGCACACCTTAAGACTATATTTCTTCATATATATATATATATATATATATATATATATAGCCCTTATTCTTTGGGTGTCATCAAGGGTTTAGTTAAGCAGGAATATTCGTGTGTTTCTCCAATACCAGTACTTTTATTTTTGCGTGGCGGTGGGGGTATGTTAGAGGAATTTTATTTGCATATTTATTTTTAATAACCATTTTTATCCCCGTTCAAATAATTATGATCACCTCTTTTATTATTTTCGAAACTGTTAATTATTGTTCGACCTCCCCGCTTTAATTCAGCTCTCTCCCGTGTATTAGGTATCTAAGCATACCTTCTTTCCGAAGTTGAACATAAAACTATCAGCGTATAAGACGCAGGATGATTTAGAAACTTAGACAATAAACGTGTATCTTATATGACAGAAAATCTTTAAAAGGAAAAATGTACCTAAATCGGGCATATTTTTTTTTATTTTCACGAGACACAGAGATTCGAAAGCCTTCCTAGTCATAGATACTGATATTAGATCTGTAACAATTGCTCTATAGGGACTGGCAATTCTAAAAGTTAATTATTTACCTTAAATTACTTTGGAAATGTCAGGCACACGTGTTCTATGAGTAATTATCTATGTATAGTAAGGAGTTTTGTTTTTCTTCCTAAAGGCATTCGTGCTAGATTCTGTAATGTTTTGAACGCAAGCTGGAGAGAAAATCTTTCAATGAAATTTCGGTCCCGAGTTACGGAATGCCAAAAACACCAGTGAAGGACATTCTAAATTGTCAAGGACAGTTTTGACAAGTTCTTTCGCGTAAGTGAATATGTAATTGGGGTTATTCCGTGGCACGAGTGTGGATATAATAACCGGAAGCACTAACAATGTAGGGACTCAACAAGAGACAAGCAGACAGAAAGAACAACCGCTAATCACAAAGATCGGCTACCACTGCGTCTTCCCTTTAGTTTAATGTGAGAGGAAAGATAAGTGAATGCAAAATGTGTGCGTGCAAAAGGACACAAGTCTGTATATGTCTATATTTATGAGATGAGGTATTATGTACATTATTTACATTATTCGGACTATTGTCCTCATCTTTGTCGCCATACTTATTACAACGTTTCGGCCGTTGTACGCTCCGGCCTTCTTCAGGTGGTTGGAATGTCGAACTTAACCCTTTATTTCGCTTACTGTGGTAGACTTTTCTAGTTCCACGTGCCATGTTTAATGGATGTCAGTTATCAGTTATCTCCTGTTAATTTCCCTATAAAAGTTCTTCAATGCCTTAACCGGGTATTGAACTCACACTCTTCGGGTCGTATCACTGGATCTAATAAACGCCTTATTCCACTGTGCCATGTCTCCTCAAGATCCAGTGACAGGAGCCAAAGAGTGTGAGTTCAATACCCGGTTAAAGCAGTGGAGAACTTTCAGAAGGAAATTAACAGGAGATAACTGATAGCTGACATCCATGAAACATGGCACATGGAACTAGAACAGTCTACTTCAGTGAGTAAAATAAAGGGTTAAGTTCGACATTCCAACCACGTGAAGAAGGCCGGAGCGTACAACGGCCGAAACGTTGTAATAAATATGGCGGCAAAGATGAGGATAATAGTCCGAATAATGTAATTAATAGACAGAAGTCACTTAGAAGAAATTACATGAGCGACACATCGAAATTATACAATCAATCCATATTGATAAAACCGATTTTAATTTACGCATATTTTTAAATGGCGTGTACGCCGGAAGTTCGTTTTCCAAGCCTATTTATTTTAATTAATATTTTTTTTAAGATCTGAACAAGATTGTGTTTAAACTCTAGTAAGACTCTCCTAGAATCAGAAATGTTTCGAGTTATGTTGAAAATGAATGCTAGCAATTTTCCTCACATATAAAGAAGAGGCTTTAAATGGTATTTTAACAACGATTGCTGACAAAAAACTAAACGGAACACGTGAACAAAGAGTATGTTTTAAGAAAATAGGAACTACAAGATACTTAAGCATGTAGTTAGAAAGAAAGACCTGAAATTTCTCTGATGCACAATGAGAAAATAACTTCTGCAGACTGTAAACCTCACAATACATAGAATAATGGAAAACTTGGAAAAGACTGAATATGCTCCTGAAATGGTTTGAGTGAAGGGATTGATGAACAAGGATATAGTGTGATGCTAAAAGGTCAAATGTCATTTAAAGTCACTAAAACAGGAAGTTGAGCAGAGATATGATCGACAACGTCTTAGATTGATGTTTTAAATATAGGTTAACTTCTTTAGGTCGTGCAATATGGCAAATACTTGTAATAATGCATATTATTTTTAAACATTTTTATTCCGAAATAAGCAGTACACGCTTACGATGAGTTCATGATTCATATTTCTCGTTTACCTCCAATCATAATTTTTTTAGAAAAATGATGCACATATGTGTCCAGATGAGTCTCCATTTTGCAAGCTGGGTTAAAAAAGCGGTATGAAATAGGCGTTTTATTTTTTTTAGCGTCATTCGTGTTTTCTGTCAGTCAATGACGTTTACCAGAATAAAAATTTCGTTTTCCGTTATATGACTAAAATATTTAAAAAAAAAAAAAAATGATTCTTTTTTGTTGTTTTGTTTACTCTCAAATATATTTTTGCTAAACCATTTCCCCCGCAAGTCGAAGGGTGTTATATTCTTAAGTTGATATGCAAAAGAAAGAAACGTTTCACGCTTCAATCAATTTTATAGT
Organism: Acanthosepion pharaonis; assembly: GCA_903632075.3. Taxonomy (NCBI): domain Eukaryota; kingdom Metazoa; phylum Mollusca; class Cephalopoda; order Sepiida; family Sepiidae; genus Acanthosepion; species Acanthosepion pharaonis. The sequence goes on from CAHIKZ030000567.1 coordinate 84,442, forward strand.
CTAAAGGAATTATTGTTTTTCTATATTTAACCTAATTTTTCGTCAACTTTCTTTGTGATATTAAAATTGTAGCTAAAATAAATGTAACTTCTGTCTTAATTTCTGGGGTGAGGAGTTATTATTTACAGTATTTTCATGCTATTTCCCTCATCTTTGTTGCTGTTCTCACAAGATTTCGGACGATGTTCACTCCGGGCTTTAACGGGTATGTATCTATCCGGGTAACTTCCAGGGAATTTCGAATTGAATGTTTTATTTATTATACGGATATAGACTGATGTTGTTTCAGTGACCATGTCTCATTTTTATATTTAGTACTGCTCAGGTATTGCTCGGCTTATTTGCACCGAGTCCAAGTGCAAACTGACGGCCCAGTTACAATAACACCAAATTCACCTGAGAGTGTGTTAAATGCAGGCTGGCTTGTCATCAACGTAATCATTGCTATTTTATTTGCTTCTGCATGTAGTGAAGATGAAAAAAAAAATCTCACCTATATTTAGATTTGTATTACATGTTATCGTCAACTAGATCTCCAAACCGGGGGTCATGTACTGTGTCATGCTGAATTAATAGAAACTATAATGAAGATATTGACCTTTCCCAGTAAGAACAAAAGGTTAGCATGGAAGTTTTCAGCAATACGGCCGAGAAATATGACTGTGTGAAGTTGAGAAAATTATTTTCCTGAATATCTAGGCTGTCAGAGACAGACAATGACGTTCTGGGTAGAATTGCTTTCGGCAAGTGAAGCTTGTGATTCTTGCTGAAAACCCCCTTCTTCAAATCTTGGGGACTGGCGTTAAAAAATCAGAAAGAACAGTACCAAATAAAATAAGCAACACCACTTGAGGACTTTCAACAGAAGCGACAACATAAGATGATATCACATATAAATTGAAAAGTAAATGACATAATTCAAAAGTTGATACTTCACGCTTATTTCAAACAAAAGGTTAGGAAAGAAATTCCTATAAATTCTGGAAAGTGCAAGAACAGGTAATGAACTTGAGAAAGTTTTTTCATGAATAATTCTTTTAATAGAAATATTTTATAGATTTTAATTGACAATAAAATTTACTCTTCAGTCAATAAATGCTGAATCATTTCACATAGTGAAACGGCTAATATTACTGTTTGTGTTTAATATATCAGTCAGTTATGTGCCATGCATTATACAGGCTTAAGCGATCATGTATCTTTTGGTACATGACAGACAAGGCCGATGTTTTCCCCTAGTAGGTTGTCATTTCTTACTGCGTTAGGCCAAGGCCATTCGGACTGTCCTGCTATTTGCCCATAGGTATTAACACGTAAATGAATTTAATGGATTCGACTGGAATTCGAAATCGGGTCTCCGATTCCACAATTCGTGACTCTCTCCATTACTTCACAATGCCTTTAATATATACGGTTTCAAAATGTAACATACAGAAGATAGGTCGTAAATATGAACCGAGTCTTTAAGCACTGAAATAATTCTATATTTATGTTGTTATGCTCTACATTTTTTATTCAACCTGTTTCTTACATATCTGTTTCCCAAAATACCCGATTTTTACCCAGTTTGGACTCTCGTCACTACATATACTTTACTTCAACTGATAATACGGATAAAATTATTTTGGCATGATCCCTGCAAAAAAAGAATGAATATATATATATATATATATATATATATATATATATATATATATATATATATATACATATATATATATATATATATATATTTATATATATATATATATATATATATATATATATATATATATATATATATATATATATATATATTTATATATATATTTGCATATATATATATATATTATATATATATATATATATGTGTGTGTGTGTGTATAAAGACATTGATTTGGAATATGGTATCTTTTTTGTTTTTTTGTTTCGTTTTTTTTTTTTTTTTTTTTTTTGATGATTGAATGAAAATGTTTTACGCTGTCTTTCACAGAATATATACTCCATCTGACTTCTTACTTGATGACCTGTCACAGGTACACATTCCCCTTCTCCAGACAAAAATTCTCTGTAGAATACTGACACGAATTTTGCATGATTATTTTTTTTACAGTAATTAAATAAGACTTATTGCGAAAGAATGCCCAACGCCAGGGACAATCAGTTAAAGAGGAAGCGATCATATTTCTCTCAATAATATTTCAATAATAAGTGTGTTTCTTTAATGCAAGGTTTCAAATAGGAAATCAATACTTTATTCGATTTGATATCATCACCAGAAATTATAATAATTTTTTAAGAAATATTTTTACTTCTTTGTAGACTGTATGTTCAGTCTTAAGTAATGTGAAATAACGTTAACAATAACAAAGAAAGTTGAAAGGATTCAATTTAATTTCATTTAGATTAAATCTATCAGTACTGAAATGAAATACATCACAGTTGTATTATTGTGTATTCAATAATACAATTTCTCTTTGACATGTTTTTCATATACGAAAACTTACTCTGTTGGAAAACTAAATTTTCTTTCAATTGAAGTTATTTTTCTTTAAATCCCGTATAAATAACTACACTATATATTTTTTTTAAATTGAGTATTTTTCACGTGGAATAGAATTAGTTGGTATTTGCGACTGATTTTGATTTAAAACAGGAATTTACATAATTTTTTATGTAACAGATTATAAACATCTGAATTTGTTGAAATAGTCCACTTTATATTCGTGTGCAATCAATCTTTCTTGCATAAAACATTAATATCAATATGTATTCTTTGTAAATGACTGTTCTGTTTACACACTCTGATAAATGCATTAAACTGTAAAATGATTAAATCCCAGGTCATGAAATGATTTCTAACAGTCTGAAGCAACCTCGACAGGAATGTGAATGAAGATGAATGTTAGTTTGCAAAGAGACAATAATTATGACAAGGGATTGTGAAGTGTGTTGATGGTAATAAAACTCGAGAAAGCCAAATTTAACAAAATTAATTTACGATCTCTTAATATCTGCGATTAGTGCGCACAAGAAAAAAGCCTAGTGGGTTAAAACATTAGTTCGGGAATTTTTTGACATAGTAATTGCAAGTTCGAGGTCTGGACCCGTCTTATCTTTTATTTAATTTATAGGGGTAAATGTTCGAAATTCTCTCAAGTATATTCGTATCGACAATAACCTGATTAAGGCTCGTCCTGTGGGTATGACGATAAACTACATACACGTCCTGGGTATGAGGATACACTACATTCGCGCCCCGGATAAGACGATAAACTACATCTGACAGCAAGCAGGTTTGAGGAGCCTGGAACCATCTCTTAATTACTGGAGTTCTCAGGTCCATCCCAATCCGGGGCGGTAGCACCTGTTAGGGTCCCAGCTATGGGCAAATAGTTAACCTGCAAATTGGTGTCGAAAGACTATGAAAGTGTAAAAATAGGTTTTAATAACAGAAATAGATTTTTGAAAAATTATATTACCAGCAATATATTTGAAAAATTATCAGCAATTAAAATCGTTTTGGCGTTAATATAACCCGTTGACGTTGATATGCCGTAAAACAAAATAAACTAAACCAAATTGATCAAGGCTGGAAGGCGAAACATTTTGATAACATCAAGAAAATTCCGGGCAATAGTCCACAAATAAATAATAATAACTCCTCATCCAAGAAATTCCGACAGAATGTAATGTTTTACTCTGAATTTATGGGGTGGAATATTACCAATATATTCATTCGGTCTAATGCGTTTATCGTCGTCATTATTCTCATAGATTATTAACCGTTTTAGTCTCCGACTTTCTTCAAGAATCTGCTAATCCGGGCAGCATTCAGGAAATTTCGAATTGAAAACTGTACTTAAACTATGAACAAGAATCGTTCCCGTTCTGCAGTTTCCGCATCTGTATATCCCGTATCGTTATTTTGTCTACCGATCAGTATCACTCCCTCTATTTTCATTAAGATTAAGTCTGTACCACCTGACTCAAGGATTGAACGCGATTTCGTTTACTTTGCTTTAATGTCTCCAATGTGCGAATTTTATATACTATATCTACAGAGAAGGGCGCCATAGCCTAGCATGATATCTTCACACGTCTGTGCCTCTCGTGTTTTATTCTGTTTAGTAATTTTATTTCATTACACAAATGTTCGTGACCACATTATTTTCTTTATACATGATCAGCCATGCACGCTTTCCTCACCTCGCCCATAATTAGAAGGAAGTGGAACCACAGAACGGCTTCTGTTGGAGGAAAATCAAGAAAGTAGACGCGATACGAAGAGGTCAAGCATGATAGCAGAAACAGTCTGTAAAGAAAAACATTAAAAACTTCAGGCTTAAAGTTCTCGGTCCAGGATATTCCTACGTGATTTTTTGATTAATTCGTTGATTCTTGAATTTGATAGAGAATTAATTGTGAGTTCTATAGTACAGACCAAGATTCAATAAAAAAAAATGATATATTTATAAATGCAATTCTGTTTAATGTGTATTATATATAATTGGCATATTTCTGTATTTATAACTTTGGTTATTTCGTATGGTCAAATTGGAGAAATTATAAAATAACATTAACTTTTTAACGCTTGGATATTTATGCCACATTTTCTGCAGGCAGTAAATGCTCAGCCTTTGGTTTTATTGAGTGATTCCTTTTCTTCGGTTTAACTACTCTTTGCTGTTTATTTAATGCCAGAAAATATGTTTAAGTTGTAAGATTTTTTTTGAGATAATAATGATTTGGTGATTCAAGTCTTAATAATTAACCCATAGGTGGAGGAGAAGAGATCGATTTATACATTTTCAATGATATTTACATGTAATTTATTATAATGAACCCAGCTGGAATTGGAACTTCAATCTCTGATTTATCAATTCTGAGCCATTATCCATTACATCTCCTTCACATTCAAACTACCTGGTATTTCCAAGCGGTTACTCATCTAGGCACTGATCAGTTTCGTCGATGCTTAACTTCTGTAATCGTATTGAAACCGGTGTTTCAACGTGATATGGCCGTAAGACTCATCCCCTGTTAAGAAAACCCGTCTACTTTAACGTTACGAGGAAGTAGTGAGTTTGTTCCTAACTGTGTGCCCATTGCTATTTGCCTTGTAGCAGAAGAAATATAGTTTGTTAAGTAATGAGAGAGTGTTTCTACATGCTTATGAAAATCTACTTTTGAAGCAAAATTGGAGGGAATGGTAGCAACTGTTCGGGGTCCCAGATATGAAGAAATAGTGCTCCTCCCAAATACCATGAAAGTATAAAAATATATTTTAAAGCAAAATAAAAAAAAAAATTCTTATCTGTATTTGAAGCCATAAAATAATTTAATTTACTACCCTTTCAGCATTAAATAACCCATAGAGTTTGGTCTGTCGCTTAACAAAATCAACAAACCAACAACCAAATTTGAAAATATATTTGAACAATAATTTAGCACATATGCATATACTGTTATATTGAGGCCGTCTCTAGCAAGTTTGGAAAGTTTATTATGTATGTAATAAACACCTACATTAAAAAAATGCTCCAATCTGTGACATTCTACCAAATTGGGTAATAGTCATAAAGAAAACAATGTAACTAATAAAAAAGACCATCAATTGAGAACTTTAAACAGCACCAGAAACTAAATTGTATAGCGTATGAAACACGAATAGAAAATATTAGCATAATCAATTTGTTGATTTTCCACGCAACTTTGAACAAAATGTTGGGAAAGAAATTCCATGATTCCTGGAAAGAGCAATATCTATTACCGGGCAGAAGAAAGATTTTCTTGAAAAAAATCATTTTAAGAGAAAGATAGAATTTTCCGACAGCATTGACACCGGTGTTTCTGTCAATGAACATCGAATGTTTCCTTATAAAAGACGACTAATAAAAATATCACGAATATTCAAATGACTGTAAATCCTTTCTAGGGTCGGAGACATTTGCGCATTTTTTATTGATGCCACTTGTCAATCAATAGACCTTCATTTCGCTGGTGAAGACATGAAGTAACACGGTTGCATTATCTGTCTCTAACTTTCTACTCGGCTGCACTAAACTTGGTAAATATTTGCAAGACCACGCTATAGCAATACCACACTATTATTGCGAAAAATGAAATGGGCTACGTACTTTACATTATCAATTAGTGGGTTAGACTTAAATGACGTCATTTCCAATTCTTTGTTGATCTGAAAATTAGAGATGACTGAATAAGTGTTTATTTTGCATTTTCCTTGTAAGCTTTTATACGAAGAAAAGATCAGACTGATCAAGTGATTTGGTAGTTATACAGATATACTTGGGAAAAATCTTAACTGGAGGTGTACTGAATGAACTGTATCAGCCCACTAGAATATGTATCCCACCAGGTGCCATTGCAAGCAATTTAATGCCCTACGTTTATCAATCCCTGTCAAAATATCACGCCCCTTAGTACGTGACACATATGCCTGATTTGACCTTTCATTTCTTTCATTCAATAATAGTAATTGAATTCTTGTAAATGATGAACTATAACAATTCCATAAGAATAATCTATTTTACGATCAAGACAGATTTAACGTTGCCGAATAGTAACTACTGTATAAATGAAAATGAATAGGGTCATAAGGCTTAATTGTTGAGAATTACTTATTAATTTCCGGTTACTGGATTTTGCTACTTGTTAGTATTATATAAATGCTAGCTTGAGGATTGTTTAGATCAGATTCAATGCCAGAACTAGATTGTTATGTTTTCCATCCATCTATTAACGTACCATTTTGCAGATTCGACCTATTCTGCTTATTAGAATTCTTTTCATTACACTAATAAACGAATCGAGAAAATTAGCTGAGAAGAAATAAACGAAATGTCTTAGTAGGAACGGTAATCATCAAAGAATTATGCAAACGGCTAGGATTTGACTTTACAAAAAAATATGCACAAACGTTATTCCTGATAACCCGTTCAATTTCAGAAATCTAGAAATATTGATTGGGGAGAAAAGCTATCTGATATCTGTCTATAATTCTGAGATGAGATATTGTAATTATTTACATTGTTTACATTGTTAGAACTGTTGTATTCAACTTTATTGCCATATTCACGATGTTTCGGCCGTTGTACGCTCCAGCCTTCTTCATTTGAGTAGAATTTCGAAGTGATTCCTTTATTTCGTCCACAGGGGTAGATTGTCCACTTTCCACGTGCCACCTCTAAGTTCCCTTCGTTTGAGTAGTAGCTTTTGCAAGCACTCCTACTTTGTTGCAGAAAGTTCAACTGAATCTTTCTAATTTTAATTATAAGTGTTTCCGTGTTCCAATTTTCTCTTGAACTATTTATTTGTTCATCATATCTGTCCGTAACATTCCTTTACTCTGGGTCTAGTTTCAGTTTCACATCTTGTTCAGGACTTATTTCAATTTATAAGATATTGCAGTATTTCATTAGAGACAAAAGCTATTTTCATTTAGGGTGTAATTTTAATTTATTACACCTGCTCACATTTGACAAATCTTAAACTAGTTTCATCGCATTTTAAGTGTCCTATCATTTCCCATATTCTCTGGTACTTCCATATTGCTCAAATCTTCTGTCTATGATCTTCTCAGCATCCGCTTGTAGTAACTCTGTCGCTCTTTGAGTCTATTCTTTATCTGTAAATCTACCATCGGAAATTCACTGCTATAGAATAGTTGCTTTTCGTTTGTAGCAACAAATTTCCATGTCTTAATACTTTGCTTAGTTTCTGGAAGGCCCCTTTCACTATTGCTCTGCGCCTTGAAATCTTTCTGTCCCAATTTCCGTTTAAATGGGGAGTAATAGCTTGTGTCGTGTAATTAAAATTAAAAAAAAAACATTTCATAATAATCGTCACATTATATATATCTACTAATTTAACAAATAAGAGAAGATCGAGGTAAAACCTTAAATGCTGAGCTCATTAGTGGGGGGGGATTTCTTTGTTTTGATTTAAAGCATATCAATATTTTCCAGATATGTAATGTCGAATTTAGTCATTTTGATAAAAATTATCAAAATTATTAAATCCTTATAGAAAAGCACAAGCAGGCGAGATTAAGGCAGAA
>CAHIKZ030000567.1:95000-145000 GCA_903632075.3 Acanthosepion pharaonis
TTCTTTTTTTATAGATTCAAATATTTAATTAAATGATTTGTTTATAATAAACAGTATTAACGACATTTACCGGCCTACAATCTTTCTCTCGTACATTCATATCTCATAAAGAGATTTTTTATGCTTATACTTATGTCGGAGGACGCATATTTTCTATGAAAATTTCTCGGACTTTCAGGCCTATAAATATCGGTCATACTGTTTATTATAAAGAGAGCATTTGCTTAAATATGTTTATTTATAAAGAAAAACGTATGAACATAAAATGATCTCTTGTATATATATATATATATATATATATATATATATATATATATGTATAGGTTTTGTATGTTCGACACTCAAAATGTTATATATGATGTTTGTTCTAAACAGAGACAACAAATATACATGGTTTTGATTTGTATGAGACTCAAACACGTAAACACTTTTCTACAAAAGTAAAAATAGCACGCGTGCGCCTTCGTAACGAAGTGTAAAAATATACCAAAACGGCGTCTTTTACATTTCTGCTCGAAAACCAGACCTCAAAAGTCAAAGAAATTTAATTTGGAGTAATGTGAGTATCGATATGGCGTTTTCATTCACAAGTTAACATTTAATGATTATTCATTAGAGAGATGTTATAAACAGTGAGACATCAAATTATTACGTTTAACGGAAGTGAAGATCATCATACTTCTTCACAGTGATAAAAGCTTTGCATTCTTCTACACTGAGATTTATGTAGCATACGATATTTCGAGTGGAACCATTGTGCGATGCTACATAATTAAAACTTTACCTAAAATTAGAAGCCTAATTTCTTTTAAATATAGTCTCTAGAAACTGAAAGTTTAAATGTAAAAGTTAACGGGTGTTGATTCCTTGGTTGAATAAGGAAATGGAAAACCTTGCAACACCATTCTGATAATAATATTGCATCAGATATATAACACTGGTTGATGAAAATTTAACCGCATTTAGAACTGATTCGATTGAAGTATTTCCCAATTTTCACCCATGTTTGCCGTCATATTTTCTAAGAGAGGCACCCCCCACTCAGTCTCTCTCAATCTCTCTCATTAATTCATGGAACAGATTAGCACAAATGCATAAGTAAGATAAAAATCAACAAAGGTTAAAAAACAGAATGTAAGCCAGTCTGACAAATTCTTGAAATAATAATGACTTTCCCCAAAATTACAGAATTTATCATTGCTATTTATCTTGTGCCTATGATCGATATTTTTGTGTGTGTATGAAATTTAGCGTTGAAACACTTTGTTGGATTTTGTTGAAAAACGATATAAAGCAGCACTAGTGAATAATGCACGATGAAATTGATACATTGATTATGTGTAAAGGAATAAGTCGAGATTTTTTTAAAATTATTACCACACAAGCAAAGTGATAAACAAACACGCTAATATACAAAGGATTACTAAAAGAATCTGAAAAGAAATATTATTAAGAAGAGGGTCCAGTCACAGAACAGAAATTAACACGATAGAAAATGACAATCAACATTCCATGGAAAGCAAGAAGAAAATTTCACGTAAGAAACGTGCAACAGAAGAAATTGATATCATAGATCTAACAATATGAACTGTAGAATTATGAGACATAACTGCTAAAGTACATGTTTAAACTCGTTGAACTAAAGATTAATTTCCACGAAAATCTTTACAGAAAATGGACATTAGGAAAGTAACTAATGTTAAGATGCAAGTTAGGTACTGATAATATTGCATAGTCATCTGAATTTTATCTAGAATATATAAATATTTAACAGAAGCAGCAGGTCAGAAACAGCATGCTTACAATTAAACATTCTGGTGAGAAAAAATATATACCGAACCATAAATCACATTTCCTAGCAGGGCAGAACTAATAATATATTAATATATATATATATATATATATATATATATATATATATATATATATATATATATATATATATATATATATTCCTCCACAGACAGGCATGGAAACTATTTTGTTTTTGGTAAAATTTAGGTAGGAGCCATAATTTCCATGCCTTATGATGACCGGTAGAACCGTCGAAAGTACTTACATGTTTAAGGAAGACCGAATATAATTTATAATTTAAAAAAAAAAAAAACAAAAAAACAAGGATCATAACGAGTGATTAGTGGGTTAATGCATCTTTAAAATTGAGTTAACGAAGGGATTGCGCCATTTTATATAAATAATTTTACTAATTTACTCTTTGTATGAATGATTCATTGTAATATAAATTAAACTGTAACACATTATATAGGAACTGAATGTACCCACCACTTTCCTTGTGTACACTATATGTGTTCTAAGTTTAATGCTGTATAGATAATTCATAATCCTCGGGATTTACATGAAAATACCTCTCTATATTTCTGTGTATGAATATGTCCACTCACGAAAGATTGAATTTAATTTTCTGGCGCATGTGTAAGTCATTTTGAATGAAGGTATTTAGATTTGTCACAATTAGATTGAATTCAAATATATGCAAATAATGTCCACTACGCTAACTTTAAACGCTTCAAAAATGACAGATGCAGTCTGAGTATATCAGATAGTAAAGTAATAGTTGTAAATGTATATTTCACGAGCTGCAAAAATTAAGAAGAATACGCCGTGATAACAGCTGGGAAGTAACTTATGAAAACCTGTATAATTCATGAGAAGATTTAATCTTTTATTTCCTTTCCAGAAATAGGAAAATATCGATGAGTTAATTTTAAACTAATTTATCATTACATGCAGACGCCTACAGATAATGAATATCTGAATCATTTTCCAATAAATGAGTATGCAACCATCATGGTTTAGAATTTAAATCCGCTAGATCGAGATTATTAACACTTAAGTATGGCGTTTAAAGTTTTTTCAATTTCACATAATTAGTTTTGATGTTATCGAAATATCAACCAACTCAATACCAAATGCGTGAGAAAAAAAGAAAACTTAAACCCTAATCATATAAGTGTTACATTTCGAAAATATGCATGCATTTTAAATGGTAAGATAATTGTTGAATCAATTGCTAGGTTTGTTGTTTCCAATGTTGTTTCACTATGCGTTGTCGATAATTTTTCTCGCCAGAATCCATCTTAGATATTTGTAAGTTTATTATTCGCCCATGCTTTGAATATTGCTTTCGCATATGTTCTGATGCTCCTATATACATTTCGAGATAAAATCCAAACTAGAGTCTGCAATGTTATTGATCCTGATCTGGCATCTGACTTTCAGTCACATTCCCAACGCTGTAATGTTGCTTTTCTGTAGTTTTCTATACTTTCATATTGTGACGTTCCCCCGGGTGTCGCTGTGCCAAATGTGACGTCTGCCTGGTTGCGTCCGTCGTGCTATCCTGTCCTGTGACGACCAACTGGCTTGGTAGTGATCGCGGCACCAAATGTGACGTTCTAACCTTTTGCTGATTCGGATGGGAATCTGGTTAGATTCGGTATCAGCCTTGTCGTTCCCAGCTCGCCTCCAACGTCTGGTTACCGAAGTAACTGCTTTGATTTCCAGTCTAAACTACCCACGTTGTGATTTGATCTTAGGTAGACGAAATCAATCAGTCTCCGGGCCGTAATGCAAGTCGAGTCCGAACAAGGGCGATATCGCACAAGTATGTGTAAAAGAAAATAAAATAATAACTCGAAAAGTTCAAATGTGTTAAAAAAAGGATAACAATACTTTATATCTGGTTGCTGAGTACAGGACTGAGTCTTCTTCCCAACCTGCTATATGGATTCTTGACAATTTGTTTTTGTTAGGCGAGTCTTAACATCTTAAGTTGCTTGTTCTTTTAACAAACTGGTTCTTGGTGTGTATTCAGGCGAAATTCGTAAAACTTGTTTTGGTGGTGTGAGTCTAAGTCGTTCTTCAAAAGTAAATTGTTCTTGGTTAGAAGATGAGTCGTGATTTGCGTGAATCTTAGTCAGCTTCTGCGAGGCGGGTGCAACTTCAACTGCGAACTTCGAACTTAACTCAACTGCCTCTCAACTGGAACTGAACTGATATTCGCTCGCTGCGACTTTGCTTATATGGACGCTGACCAAAACCGGGGTGGGCTTGTCGGGGTTTGAGGTTCCTTGATAATTCCAAACCCACAATCCACTTTGTTTTCGGTCAGGAAAATTTTATTATTTTCCATTTTTGGAATTCTTCTCGTCGTCCCACCTTCTTCTGTTCTCGTATTGGTATCTCACCATACCCTCAGAGGGTGTCAACGGTTTTCCCTCTCTCTCACAGTGGCATCTCACACCTATCCCCTCAATGGTTGCCAGCAGGCCTCCCTTCCTGCTTCACATGATTAACTCCGCCCAATACTCCTGCTATAATTCAACCAATGGGCGCTCAGCGGCGTGGGTGTGGCTAGACTAGCCTCGGTTTAAAAAATCTTGCTCAAAGTAAAAAAAATTTTTTTTTTTTTCACTTTTCCTTTTCTTACTTCTCTTCGAGGAGACCTCACACCCTAGACTTTATATCTTTAACCGAATTACCTGGAATTCGTCAATGAGATTTTCGCCAATTAACAATTGGGTGGTCAACCAGACGTACCTACACTCCTGTTGCCAACCACTGATCCGATAAAACAATTTCGCCACCACAGCCGAATTTCATATGGAAGTCGTCAACGAGATTTTCGACAATTATCAAGTGGGTGGTCAATTAGACGTTTCGAATTCTGGCGTTATCTATTCCTGATAAAATAATTTCGCCACCATAGCCAGTCTTCGGCACAAAACAGATGCCTTTTACCAAACGACTTTTCCGTAGATAACCAATGGTTTGGTCTTTTGTTTTGGCAATTGTGTGTGGTCCAAATGGACATTTTGCGACACAGTCAATGTTTATCTATTTAGAATTCTGTCTCTGAGGTTATTTGGTCAACCTGGAATTTACACCCGCCCCGTAACGTAAACCAGATTAATTCCAGTATCTTTCTTTTTACCTTCTCGACAATGGAAAAATAAAAATTTTACCACTTTTCCTTGTCAGAAAAATAACACCGCTTAGTGTCCTTTTCGTGATGGCTTCTTATCACCTAATTTTTATTCTCGCCTTTCTTTATTTTTCTTTCCTTTTTCTTTTCTCCTTTCTCCCTTTTAGCAAGCCAAATAGTGTCAAAATATTAATTGTTCTGACAAACTTTTCTCTGTGATATTTAGACTTTATTAATTTTAGCGCAGTACTAGATTGGCAGTGAGGTCTCATAAATTTAGAGCTGAAATGGTTAGCTGTAACTACAAGTACTGTACTAACATTTTCGTTTATCGCACTTCCCGCTCGTGTAACTTTCAACCAGCCTCTTACTTCTCAGTTAAGTTTGATCTCCAAAATTTAATCAGTCGTTATTTTCTGTCATAAGTTTTGTTCTTTTTTTCCGCTCTCTACTCAACATTATTTTTCTTCTCTCGAACTCTCATTAAACTCTTAAATATTAGTTGCTTTATTGCCTTGTTTCAGGTCAAATGATTAAAACAAATGTTGGGTATCATGCAACTGCTTCAGTTACGCGAGAGTCTGCTTCGCATAATTTATGATGTTTCCTCAGTTTAGTAAATATTTCTACGGATTTGGTCCAAGTGACAGCGTTAAGAAACAGATAGAGAAGAAACAATGTTATATCTAGCGCTTGTGCCTGGGTGGGGGGCGGTCGCAAAATCTGCTGTTCCACGAAATACTATTACTGAACCGCATAACATCTACAAAATATTTAGAACGATTACAATAACCACTATTTATTTTGTTTTAATCAGTCATTTAAAAACGCAGCGTAAAAACATTCGAAACAAGAAAATAAAAATAACGAAAGACATGGAAAATGTTCAGAAGAATTCGTTTTTTTTAGTAAAAACAATAAACAAATACTTTTAGTTTAAAATGCCATTACATTAAATATATTGGCACAATGAAAAAGTTTTCGTAACAGACACATGCTGCCAACTTCTAAACAAACGCCCTGTGTTATTTTATTTTTATTCTCTGAAACCAGTAAATGACTTTATCACACGGTTTTCATTCAGTATAGTTTTCTGATCTTTACCATTATCTTCTCACCAATATATCCTCTGAACTTCAGTGAATTCTCGGAAATTCTAACTCAATGTTACAAATCTAATTCTACAGTGGGTTGATGACGATATCATGGTCTGAATATGTGATCCCGATGAAGGTTTAGTGAAAATAGAAACAAAAAAGGAAACTGACTTAACATAAGAGACTGTGGAAATTTCGAGAGCACGTAATAAGAAAAGAGGGCCTGGAAAATATGATAACTCACAGGACAGATTGTAGTTTAGAGGGACTGAAGAAAACAACGCATAACGTACTTAGTGACATTGAGTAAATGGAATACGGAACAGGGTTTAGGAGAAATAACGGTAAATTTCCTTTGTAACGCCCGCGCTAAAAATCTCTTAATTTTTTTCCAAATCGTCATAAATCCGTGTCAATGTACATGCTGAACTCGAATTAACAATTAAATTATGAAGAAACCTACCGTCTTGGAGTTATCTACAAGAACAAATCGGACATCTTCTTGGTCATTTATCCGCCATTACTGCCATAATGTTCACTAGTACAGTGCGGGGTACTTCCGATGGCGTCAGTATAAATGTTGGTAAAATAAGTAGATAGGCGAAATTTTTTGCTTACGCCACCGGAAGTACCCCGCACTGTATTAGTGAACATTATGGCAGTAATGGCGGATGAATGACCAAAAAGAAGTCCGATTTGTTCTTGTCGACCACTCCAAGACGGTAGGTTTCTTCATAATTTAATTGTTAATTCGAGTTCAGCATGTACATTGACACGGATTTATGATTTTGGAAAAATTTTAAGAGATTTTTAGCGCGGGCGTTACAAAGTAAATTTACCGAAATAACAAAATGGTGACATTTATTAAAAACTACAAAGCACAAGTTGTGGAGTTGCAGTGTAGACACGGCAAATAAAGGAAGTCTTATCAGTTTAGAAAGTAATCACTGGCATTTCTGTCATAATGTTTCCACCGTGTTTTTTTTTTTTTTTTTTGTTTGGTCGGGGGGCATTCATATGTCATTATTTAATGATTTATTCTGAATAGGATCGTCACGCTTTATCATAATGTTGCGAACTTTTTTTATTATTAATTGAACTTCTGAGACGTGCCAATGCCATTCCCAGACATATTTTCTTAATCTTGTTACTTCAGAAGTATGTTAGTTATACGATTGGTTACCAAAAGGGATTTTGCAATGAGTGTTACTCTAGGAAATTCAGAAAAAAAAAAAAACAATTTAATGAGTATGTTGACATGAAATATACCCTCCTAAACACAAGTTCGGTATCTGCTCTTTACCAAATGTCAGTGACTGCTACCGATATGTAAACACGTGGTTGACCCAGCAGCACCTAGGATGTGTATGCGTTAAAAAAATTCGTATCATATTTAGATATATAACTATCCACCTTAGAAGAAAGAAAGAGGCAATTCATTCACACCTCAAACAGATGTATTTTCCTCTTGTGAGAAAACCTCAAAGCCACAAACGACCTGTCTGACATTGACGAAGTCTGGATTAGAATAAAATATGTTACGTATGAGAGATTAAGAGACGCCTTCCCAGTGTCAGTTTCAGCGATAATGTTGCATTATGTTTTGATGTGATTTACAAAACTTTCTGTGATATTTTGACATGGGGGGAAAAAAGGAAGAAATATATATTGAAAGAAAAAGGAAAAAAAGGAAAAGTTATATAGAAAAGAAAAAGAAGAGGAAACAGAAAGAAAGAAAAGTTCTAGAGAAGAAATAAAGAAAAAAAGATGTAGAAAAGAGAAGAACTAGACAAGAAAGAAAGAAAAGATCTAGAGAGAAAGAAAGAACGATTTGGAGAAGAGAGAAAGGAAGAAAGATCTAGAGAAGAGAGAAAGATCTAGAGAAGAAAGGAAAGAGCTGGAGTATAGAGAAAGAAAGAAAAGTTCTAAAAATAGAGAAAGAAAGAAAAGTTCTAAAAATAGAGAAAGAAAGAAAAGATCTAAAGAATAGAGAAAGAAAGAAAGAAAAGATCTAAAGAATAGAGAAAGAAAGAAACGTTCTGGAGAAAAAAGAAATGATCTAGAGAAGACAAATGTAACGATCTAGAGAAGAAAGAAACAAAAGATCTACCGAAAAAAGAACGAAAGATCCAGAGAAGAAAGAGAAAAACTATCTAGAGGAGAAAGAAAGAAATAGATCTAGAGAGGCAAGATGAAACATATCTAGAGAAGAAAGAAAGAAAACATTTAGCGAAGAGAGAAAGAAAGAAAGATCTGGAGAAGAAAGAAAGAAAGATCTGGAGAAGAGAGAAAGAAAGAAAGATCTAGAGAAGAAAGGAAAGAGCTGGAGTATAGAAAAAGAAAGAAAAGATCTAAAGAATAGAGAAAGAAAAGTTCTAGAGAAAAAAGAAACGATCTAGAGAAGACAAAATTAACGATCTAGAGAAGAAAGAAAGAAAGGTTCTAGAGAAAAAACAAAGAAAAGATCTAGTGAAGAAAGAAAAGATCTAGCGAAGAACGAAAGAAGGATCTAGAGAAGAAAGGAAGAAAACATCTAGAGAAAAAAGATCTAGAGAAGAAAGAAAGAAATAGATCTAGAGAAGAAAGAAAGAAATAGATCTAGAGAAGAAAGAAAGAAACAGATCTAGAGAAGAAAAACAGTAAGAAAAGATCTGGTGAAGGATGGAAGAAAGAAAAGATCTGGAGAAAGAAGAAATAAATTATATTGAAAAAGAATAATGCAGAGGTGCAGAAAAAATAGAGAAATAGAATGCAAAA
Organism: Acanthosepion pharaonis; assembly: GCA_903632075.3. Lineage (NCBI taxonomy): Eukaryota > Metazoa > Mollusca > Cephalopoda > Sepiida > Sepiidae > Acanthosepion > Acanthosepion pharaonis. The sequence continues at coordinate 103,800 of CAHIKZ030000567.1, forward strand.
AAAACAGAGTAGGTATAGAGAAAGCAGAATGAAAGAAAAAGAAAAATATACAGAAAAGAAAATGAAGAAAAAAAGAATAAGAAAAACTATTAAAAAATGACGGGAGTGGGGACAGACAGAAAGGAAGGAAAATTATAAAGAAAGAAAAATGACGATGAAAATTAAAGAAAGGAAGAAAAGCTTTACAAAAAAAAAGAGGTGATCGAAAGAAATGAACAAGAAAATGAACAGGAAAGAGAAAGACAAAGAAAAACTATATAGAAAGTAAAAGGATAAAGAAAGCAATAGAAGCCATACATGAAAAGTGGAAGTGGAATGCACAAATATACACAAGTATTAAATGAAAGAAAATGTATAGAGAAATAAAAACTAATTGGATACAGAATAAAAGGAAAGAAAACAGAAAGAAATGAAAGACGAACGAAAAAGGAAAAAAAAAACAAACAGGTGCCAGGAATAAAGAAATAAATGATGAGAAAGAATGGGAAAAGGCAATATGAAGAAGGAAAGAAGATGAATGTTTCTTCTATGGAAGTAAATCGCTCTCGATTGAAATCATTCGATTCTGCCACCAGGAAACAACATTTGTTAATGAGTGGGTGGCAATTTAAGATATGCATCTGCTAAAAAAATGCTGTGTCAGAACAACAGCAAAAAGAAGACAAAAGACTGCTTTTCTATTCTCAGCCTGAGAGTCGCTCTCTACCCTGCAACAAAAATGATTGGAGATTTTTCTCTCATTTGAAAATAAGTCAATATTATTTCAATACTTGGCTTTTAATAGCATCCATTGTCTTGGTTTGGCGATTCCCACAAGGATTCGACAGATCAACTCTTTTGGTGCATATTTCATACCAGAAGAAATTGGGTCGAGTTTCTCTCTTCCTGAGAGTCCGTTAATATCCGTGCTATCAGCCCAAAGGACGAGGGGATTTTACAACACACCTGAGCGGAACAAAATAATACCTACCCCTACGCTTCAAATCTATGCATCAGCTTAATTTTAAATAGATCAAAATTAACTCCCACTAAACAAATAACGCAGTTTATTTATCGATACATAATTTAATTTTCAATTAAACAATCATTGCAATAAGGATGATATTTTATGAAAATCTCAAAATGCAATCGAATCCGATCCGTTAATTAGTCAATCCACGTTCAACCCCTGGGAAATCCCTAAAATTAGTGGATCTGCGTTCTACCCCCGAGGAAACCCTAAAATTAGTGGAGCCAGGTTTTACCCCTGGAAAATTCCTAAGATTAGTGGATCCGCGTTCTCCCCCTGAGGAAACCCTAAAATTAATTCTACCGCTAATATTTAGGAATCCGATGAGGAATACCTATAATTAGTGAAGCCGGATCTACCGCTGAGGAATCCCTAAAATTTTGTGGATATGGGTTCAACCGCTGAGGAAAACTGAATAATTAGTTGAAGCTTGTTTTACAGCTGTGGATGCAGTAAAAATAGTTGTACCGAAAGGATATCAAAATGAAATATACAAAGAAATGATAGTAGTTATTGAGAAAATGTGTAAGTCTTCTTTAAAAAAAAAAGTCTTATTTGTTGTGTGACGATTATTTTACGTTCATCCCAAGATTTAAGTTTTATTAATTTGAATTTAAGTAAACCCACCAGGAATATTTTTATTGGCTTCTTCGGGTAAAATATGACCGAGGTTTACTATTTATTTTTTAAACTTTTGACGCGTGCAGCAGCTTTTACGAAAACTTTAATGATTCAGTTTGTTATTTGATTTTGCTTTCTACTGTATCAAGTTTTATTTTTATTTTGTTTTATTTTGATTTGTCTATTTTCACTTCGTTTCTTCAAGTCTTCAACTACGCCATTTTTTCTCATTTAATACGATTTTTGAATTCTGTTTTGTACTTTAGTTAGTTTGGATTATTTACAATACAACCTTTGCCTTCAGATATCGTCCTTCTTTTCCGTATATTCTTTTACATTTTTTCTTTTGTCTTCTTTATCCTTCCCATTTAATATTGTCAGGTTTCGACAATTCTTTATTAGGTTTATTTTAGTCCTTTTTTTCCTCCTACCCTTTGGCTTTCTGCAATGCCTCCTTTAGCTTTATATCCTTTCTTAAGTATTATTTCAGTTAGCAAGCTTTTTAATAAATGAGCCTGAATGTCCGACTCACAACTTATTCGTCGTTTCTTTTACTAATTTCTTCATATACAACTTTTTACAGTATTTTTGTTATTCTACAATCTTAAATACTGTAAAAAGGTGTATGGGAAGAAATTAGTAAAAGAAACGACGAATAAGTTCCGAGTCGGACATTCAGGCTCATTTATTAAAACGCTTGCACCCGAAATCCGCGAATACTGGGAAGTGAGGCACCGCCTAAGTGTTGACGACGGATTAGTGCTCTTAGATCAAAGAATCGTTATCCTCACCTCACAACGCGCAAAAGTCTTACATAGCCTACATTCTGCACACCAAGGCGAGGTTGGCATGAAGGCACGTGCCAATGAATCTGTTTATTGGCCCGGGATGAATGCTTCAACTCGTAACATTAGAGCAGGTTGTACGTTCTGCTCAAATATTGCCCCGAGTCAACCAAAAGAGCTAATCAATTTGACACCATCTCCTGATTGGCCATTTCAGCAAATCGTCATGGACATCTTTCATGTTGGGAACCATGGTTACTTAGCATGCGCTGACAGGTTAACAGGCTGGCTGAATCTAAACCACTTGAGCCACGGAGAAGCTAATACCTCAAGGATTATTTCAATTTGCCGAGACATATTTCAAACCTACGGCGCTCCTGGGGAACTCAGCAGTGATGGTGAGCCACCCTTCACATCTCTTCCATTCAAGCAATTTTTGCAAGACTGGGCTGTTAAATACAGGTTATTATCTGCTGGTTACCCACAATCCAATGGTCGAGCAGAGCTGGCTGTCAAAACAGCCAAAAAAAAGAATCATAAATGGCAACACAGGAGCCCAGGATCGTTGGACAATAACCGTGCAGCAAGAGCCATCCTCCAATACAGGAATACGCCCATTCAAAACATTGGGGCTGTCCCTGCTCAACTACTTCTCCCCACCGACTACGTGACTACACATACCATCCACCCCCACTCTATAAGCCACGGCAAAACCCACCAAAAAAAAGGACAAATAGTGGCACTACAAAGACCAACAACCCGTCGATGGGACACAACAGGTCAGGTCATTGAAACCCTCCCCAACCACCAATAACGTATCAGAGTTGACGGATCAGGTAGAATTAACTTACGAAATCGCCGATTCCTCAAGAAACTGGATACACCTACAATTCCAGTTCCCAGACCTAGTGCCTTACCTGAGCCACGTTTAAAGGAACTCATCCCTCCCCAAAGGCCACTAGCCACACGCCATGGGGGGGGGAGGAGATGTAGAATAACAATAATAAACAGCACTTACCGGCGTAAGGGTCCCAGCTAGCGTCCAGCTGGCAGACAAAAATAAAGCTGGTTGTAACTCAATACAAACCCTGCAAACAAACTGATGAATCAAGCTGGTATCTATACAGAAATACCTCCACTCATGTACCAGCAGCCAATCACAGCCCAAGCAATGGACTATCCCACTTTAGCACAATGAGATGCTCCATGGCATCATAAATAGCTCTATTAAGGTTGAGTTATTATTCACTCAGCTTGCTCCACAACTGAGTGTTTATCTCGACCACGTGATCTTTCTACAAAGATCAATATTTATGCCAGCTGAAATTAATATTTTACATGCTTGAAATAACGAATATTTAAAAACATTTTTTTTTCAATCTTTTGATTTTTTGCTTTCTAAAAAGAAAGTAAACAAAACAAGAATTAATAATTTGGAGATTTTATCCTTCGATTATTTCTTGATGCTTACTAACCATCAAGCCTATGAAAAGAAGTTGATTTTGTTTCACCATTCCTACATATAGAGATATTCAGCCTCTCTATCTCAAAAATATTAACAAATTATCAGTTTGGTTGCTATATTTGCATTAGATGTTTAATAATTTAATTCACAGAATGAACGCAAGGTGCCGCTTGAGACAAATATTTGTACGCGGTTTTGTTTTAAAGAGTTACATCGCTTGTCTGCTAAATGCCTGAATGGGTTTGGCTGCGGTGTTATTTTGGGACTCGGACAGCTGGAAGTCAAATGTTACACGTGCTTTATGAGGTAGCTTAACATGGTGTCAGAAGTACGGAACTGAATGAGACAGGATAAGTAACAGATTATGTACGAACGCATTTGTTTAACAGCTATAAGATGTCGACTAACCGTCCCCAAATTTTTTGACTGAAATTTTCACAAGAAAATGTGACGAATGACTCGAGGAATTGAGCCTATTTTTTGATTTTTAAAACTTCGAAATAGAAGAACGGAAAAATAGTTCCAACTCGGCGATCATTTTAAAGAAAAAAAAAGAATGTATTTATTCACCTCAAGAGATCAACAAATATATAAAACTGTCGTATTTAAAAACAACCGTAATGTAATGACAGAAGTACGCGGGTATAGGCTTTAAGAAGGCTTTATTCAACTGAGAATACAAGGTTCGTGTACAGTGTTATTTTATAATCTCAGTAAACAGAAATAACTCTCCAAAAGAGGAGAGTAACGAAACAAGGGGAGACCACCCTTGATTCTTCATAACAGGAGTAATTGTTGAAAATGAATACAGATCGCTTGAAATGGTTGTATAAGCATTCAAAGACGTTGACGGTGGCCTGTGTAGGCTTTCTTAGAAAAGAACAGCGTAAAGACGTGTGTTTTAAGGATGACATTGAATTGAAAATTAATTGCTAGAAATTGTGACTGGAACAATGCTGATGAGTGCGATGTGATGAAAATACAAATAATAAAGGAAATAAAGGCCAGTAAAATACGAGGATCGAGATTTAACCTTGGCGCAGTTTGTTAACCGATGCAGGACAGAGCTGTTACGGTTTTTTGGGTATATTGTATATAACTAGTGAGCGAGTCAGAATGACTTATTTCCCTTTATAGTCGACCACTAGAAGGTTGACCAATCAGAAGCCGCGCAACACTGTATCTGTCGTGTATAAAGGCGGCCATCTTTGTTTTGCTACTGGATCGACCAGAGGCAACTTGTCCGGTGAACAGGACAGACGGAAGAACTACGCTCTGCTAGCTTGCTGCGATATCCACTGCGAACCTGCACTACGCTTTCCTACTGTCTCCGAAATATTCACTGCCAACCTCTGGATTCTATACTCGAGGGACGACCGTCATGAAAATGTCTAACAAGAGCTTAATCCAGACGCATCAAATCGAAAAAAAAACCCCAAAAAAAACGATAAATTTAACCTGGGCAATGTCACAGATTGTATGTGTATTAACGCGACAAAAAGAGAGAGTATAAAACATGATTTCCTTTAGTGTCAAAGACGTAAAATAAATGAGAAACTGTCTGGCTGCTGGTCAGGAATGTTTCAGTCACCCCCACTCAACAAAAATAGACATAAAATATGTACGGCTAGTGACAGGGAGGAGACAGTTAAGAAATGCTTTCAAGTTGAAGAGGGGGAGGCTTAAGATCCACGCAAACTTAAAACTGAATGGGAAGACATATAAGTTATATTTCGGAGTGACTGTAAATGTAATTCCTGCAACACATATGACGGACAACAAGATGGAGTATCTACTTCATAAAAAAAAAAAAGAAATTGTCTATTTCTGTCTACGGCGGATGGAAATTTAAACCTGAAAGACCATTGACAAAAAAAGGTAAGAAATCACATTCGTGGTTGTCGATGCGGACATGTAGCCAGTTTTGAGTTGCGGCCTCTATCAAAATTTGAATTTGATTCGATTCAACTTGGATGAGTTTGATTTGATTGTTTCAGCAGCAGAATGCATGCTATGATCTCAAGGAACGAACCGTGAAAGACATCAGAGAATCAGATATCACAGTTTCAACTAAACGGATTTTACTAGAATTCCCAGGTGTTTTGAGGCGAGGGTTGGTGAATTCTTGGGAGAATTAATACTTAGAACAATGAAGTTCCCATGGAGCAACCAATCATCGAAGTCCCATTCACAATAGAAAAGCAGTTTTATCAGGAACTTGAAAAAAGGATAAGAGATGATATAAACGAAAAAATTGAAAAACCCAGTTTATGGTTAAACAGTTATGTAAGTGAAACAAAATCCAGCGGTTTTGCTCCGAATATTCCTAATCCCTGAACCATTAAACAAGGTACTTATGAACAGTTAGTATTTTCAGGTGACAACCTTGAAATCTGTAACACATAAGTTTGCAAATAAAAAAAAAATAATAAGTTTCAGTAAACTGGAAGCAAGGAGCGGATTTTCGTACTGCTGGTTGGATGATAAAGCAAAAGATCTATGTCTGGAAAACCTTAAGACAACTACAGATACAAGCGAATGCGGATGGATATCACGCTAGCCAGTAAAGTAAGCCATGCAGTCTTATTTCAAGGGACAAATAATATCAGTCTCATTCAGGACGACTGTCGAATAGATGGATATGGATATATTCCACATCAAGCCATCAGCAATCACAATCTGAATTTGCGAGCATACCGACAGAGATGTAGAGAAATTAACATCAAAAGCAACCTTAATGAGTACAAATTTCCTTATAGAGAAGGTTTCTGACATGGTTCATATGCGATCTAATTCAGGTCTGAAGACTGTTGAGAAACTTCGTGTGATTATTGAATTCTCCGCATCCCATATGCTTAAATATCTGTCAAAATTTGCCAATACATTGACGACAAAATGCGAGCTTTTAAACAGATTAACACTTTCTTATGGGCTGAAGTGCAGCAAAGAGCATGTTAATATATTAAGAAAGCAATAGAGAACACACCAATCCTGGCCTACTATAGTTTGGGTAAGCCGGTCAAGATATAAATCGATATATTCGAGGTAGAACTGGAAGTCTTCTTGTAGAACGGGAATCCGGTATAACCCGTTTCAAGAGATTGGAATGGCTATAAAAGAAGCTATGCTCCTATTGAAAACGGAAATAAGAGCGATTGTTTTCGGATTACACAAATTCAATGATTAATGTTAAGGAAGATATGTAGTAATAGAGAGAATTCATAAACAACTAGAAGTGATCAGTAACAAACCCCTGAGCGAATAAAGACTATTAAGAATGATGCTTCGATCCAGAATTTTGATTACTAAAGAACTTACAAATAGGGCAGTGATTTGATAATTTGTTGATATTCTTTCACTTGCCCCAGTACAGGATGACAAGTTCCAATTCCAGTTTACTGAAGCGAATTTATTGGAATTTCTCGACGAAAGTAACTAGATCATAGAAAGATTGATCAGCACCACCAAAGATGATGATAATTTGTAGAACTTGATAAAGCGGATTGAACAGCTTTTCTCAATGAAATCTAAAATCTTCGAACCTCAGTTAAATCACCTGTACAAATTTAGAGACTACCTATCAACAGAGGATGGTTTGGTTTGGTTTATTTTGTTCTACGTCATATCAAACTCAATGTGTTATTTAATGCCGACAACATTTTTTATTGCTGGTAATATTTTGTTTTGTCAAAAATCTGTTTCTGGCAATATGTGTCCTCTAAAATTGTATTGCTGGCAATACTTTTTTTCAAAAAAGTATTGCTGGTAATAGTTCACTATTTTCCCATAGCTGGGACCCTAACAGGTGCTACCATCCTGTGTCAGGGTGAACCTGCGAACACCAGCAATTAAGAGGTGATGCCATGCTCTGCAAAACCTCCTGATCAGAGGCCTTGCTGCTGGATGTAGTTTATCGTTTTACCCAGGACGCGTATGTAGTTTATCGTCTTCCGCAAGATGACAAAAAAGGGTGGAATAATATTTTACGAGGAAACTAGTTGTACCAACATCAATGAAAAACTACATGAAAATTGGCCTTGAAGACGAGAACTACAGTAGATTTACATGAATAATATGCAATGAACGGGAAATTCACATCGTAACATGTTGGTCTGGATATTATGACACTGGAAGGAGAGAAATACGTTGCTTGTGTGGATAATAATTCTAATTACGCTTTAACTAATCGACTCCAAGAAATAGCATCAGTCTCTGCTGTCAAGCTGATGAAGAAAGATTTACTAAGAAATGGAATTCCAGAAAAGTTTTAAGTGATTAAATCTGTTAATTTTGGAACCAAATGAAAAGATTGGCTTGCAGATACGGACTCAGATGGAATCTCTGTTCACCAGATACTCCAAGCGCTATTGGAATCGGTATTAAAAATAAATAAAAAGGATATTTAAAAGTATAACAATAAAAGTTATGAACATACTTTGGTTATATTGGAATTCACCAACACCCCCATCCAAATCCTGAGAATTAAGAATGCCGCCAGCACCTAGATTTTTTGGAAAACTCTTGAGAATCTGGGTGTCAACGTTGGGGAAAGGCAATTGTTGTAGAAAGATTACCGGAGATATATGTTTTAGCTAGAGAACGGGGAAAATGTTGATAAACAGGAAATACGTGAAGTTCAGAAACGGACCCAAACACAGTGACACAGTAGAAAGAAACCCCAAATACAATACTATCAATAATAACATTTATGAATTGCTGGGAAATCAACAGCCAATGATTAATGAAAACCAACCACGCTCTAAAAGAGCCACTGCTGGCAAGGTATTTAACCGTTATGGCGAGAGGCACTTCTTTGGCTTAAAATCAAATAAATTAGCACTACCCAAAGCGTATTCAAGGAGAAATGATTCAGACTCTTGTTTGTATAGGGAATGTTGTTCGACTCACTTAAATGGCTCTGTGTTAACTCCCTTTTGATGATCTGGAGTTATGCACAAACGGTCTCGATTGGTGAACGCTTTAAGTGGCTTGGCATCGGGGTCCATTGGGAGTGCATTAGGACTCGGGTAGAAGTAAGTTAAATGTTACACATGCTTTATGATGTACTTTAATACCCGGCATGCCTAGTCAACTTCCACTTTCTTCATAAGGAGACTGGAGATGTAACGTTAGTGAAAGAAAGCAAATGGAGTATAGCAAACAGGATGATGGTAAAATGGAAGAAAACAACTTCATGAAATTCACACGAAAAATGAAGACAAGAAAGAAAAAAAAAGGGTGAAAACTAACCATTTATCACTCCTCATTTATCAGATATCGTTCTAGAAAAGTGAAATTGTTTGTGCACACCCTATCGATTTTTGATGAGTAAGGAATGATAAACTTTTTTCTTACTTTCATGTCCTCTTTCTTCTTTCCTATTAATCTTCTTGAAGTTGCTCCCCTGCTTTAGTTTCATTATGTCCGTCCTGTTTGCTATAATTAAATTTTCTACCGCCAACAAGATATTCAAAGTGTAAGTAGCGGACTGACATCAAGATTTGAGCGAAGATTACTAAAAGTGCGAGATTTACGCTCGTCCAATTAAAATTTACTTATGGATAACATGTAAAAGTCAACTGTTTTGGAGTGGCCCGGATCTTTCGAGGACAATCAATAAATATGCGCAATAGCTAAAAAAAAAAAAGACTACAAAAGTACATGCAGATATGGACAGAACGTGTACATTAGTGAACAAAGTTTAAGTACCCGGCTGATAGCAGAGGAATTTTATATGAACAGACAGATTCTCGGTAGGGTATTTACAATTTTTGGAAAACTGATGGTTAACGGCTAGGATTGTGGAATCAGAGAGCCGAGTTCGAATTCCAGTTGAATTCAGTACATTGACTTACGTGCTAATACCCATGTGAAAAAGTGTGAATCTTCTTCTCCCACATCAATGGATAAATAGCAGTAGATACTGGGTTCTATAGCTTTAGATAAAAAATGCTCCACCGCAGAAAGAAATGTCAACCTACTGTGTGGAAAAATCTGCCTCGTCAGTCATGTATCAAAAAATACATGATCGCTTAAGCGTGTATCACACATGGCACATAATTGACTGACTCCAAAGATAGTGCATAGGATCTTGACTAATGCACGGTGAAGCTACACTGGTCGTTTGAATAATGCATAGCTATCCAAGCCATTGTTGTTGTGAAATCTGGCCCTTTCACAAAATACCAAGAATTCACCTCGTCTGAATAGGCCAGGCGGGTTTCGTTCTTTTTTGTTTCAGTCATTATAAGGCTATTGTTTGCTATGAACGTATAGTATAGCTGGCTATTCGTATTCGAGGATACCCATCTCGGCTAGCCAATCCCTATTTCAGACGCTTTCTCAGGCATATGTGTTTATTCAAAACCCCAATAAGGCCCACCTATGGTTTATATTGCAACTATGCTGAGCAGACCTTACGATTTCTGGGAAATAGCTTGTTATCTAGCTTGATCAACAATTTGAACAAAGTCAGCACGCTCAAGTAAGATGACTTGTGACTTCGTGCTTGCACAAAGTCACAAGTCATTGGTATAGTTTTCAGGCCCTTTCTAAACGCACGACCCCTCCAGTCTGATAACATCAGAATGTCTGCTTCCTGACAAATCAACCATAGTTAGATTCGAACCCGGGTCTCATGGTCATAATGCGAACGTGCTAACCACTCGGCCACGTACCCATATTGCTTATTACGAATTAACTATAAAGCTATTGTGATGTGATTTCAAACGTTTTACTAGGAATTCGTGCCGAAGAAAAAACCTGTCATTAAACATTTAATCCGAACTCTTCTTTCAATACCATGACGATGCACCTGCGCGGGATATGTTAGAAATTAGTGAGTCCTTTGATAAAAAAAAATGAATACAGACATGGTGACATCACATTATTCAGTAGACTTAGTAACTTTCGCTTATTTAAAAATGCCTTCAAATGATAAATATTTGTGGACATTATCGATATCAAACAAATATAATGTCATGCATGATACAAAGCAGCTTTTGATAACATTTCTGATATCAATCAGCATATGATAACATTCCTGAGAGAGATTTCAAAGATTGATAATAAAATCAGTTCATGAAATGACTAGATTTACAAAGTGAAATAATTTAATGATGACAAGCTAAGCAAAGTTTGCATTTACAGGACCTTACCGGAAAGTGTCAGGCTTTATATTTTGATTTTATTATTGAGTACACTTGTTGGTTTTATTCCCGCATCAAATAATCAATATCGTCTTATGTTTTAATCTTGTATTTAAATAATACCATCTGCCTTCTGGTAAATAAATGAAGTATAAGGAGATAGAGAATATTCGTTATTAACAAAGGTAAAATGTGCTGAACGAGTTTGTAAAAACTATACTTCTATATGATAGAGAATGCTGGGCATTCACAGTGGAAGAAAATAATCCAGGTAACAGGCGTAATTCTGTCAGACTGAGCCCAATTTTTTGAGAATGTCTTTCCATTATTCTGACCTAATTCTTAAGAAATTGTGATGTGGCTTCAAACGTAATTTTTAGTTCTTTCACTTAGATCGATCGCTTAAGTCTAAACAATCAAAGGGTAAAATATTTGTGCAAAGATATTTTAGAAAATCCATTTTTCAAAATTCCCGAGTTTCAGGTACCCACTGCGGAAAAGAAAACTTACGTAAAATAATGACCCCCTTACATTTCGCTGTAGTAATAGTGTTTTTTTTGTTTTGTTTTTTGTTTTTTTTACATGTTACGTTACTCGATATGTAATAAGTTTAAGGGTTTGCTTTGCTTAATCATTTTATTCCTATATTTTTTTAAATGATCCCATTTAGATTTTCATGACTTTTATTTTTTATCGTTCAACATTTGCGTGGAATCTTCCGTCGATTCAATGATTTTTTTTTTAATTTTCTAAATAGACATTACAAATCATTTCGATCTGCCTGAAAATTTTCTTGAGATTTCAGTCACCCTTTTTTGGGGAATCATCTTTGGGCGATTTGATCATTGAATCATCACTATTAGAATTTCACGCAAAAACGTTTGAAACGACGCTCATTCAGCTCAGACCGTGAATGTTCTCTATTTTAGAGCTTGACATTCTGAGCTAGCCTACCCATACGATAACACCTGCACTTTATCCGCACATGCCATTTTCGAAGTGGGTATTTCGATGTGGTATAATGGTTAGAAAGCTTGTCCTGCTGAGTAGTAAGTTCGATCCTCACTGGGTGCCCCATACTTTCAGACTTGTACTATATCTAAGCTACGCTTACAAAACCACCATATCATTTTCGATTAATTATTTCTAAATTTGGTTTGCTTATATTTATCTACAGAATTCCTCTGAGAAAATTATTTCGATTCCTGAGTTGATAACAGATGACATTATTTGGCTCAGCTCGAAGCAATAATAGATTGACTATAAATTTTCATCACCCGATAAAAGTCAATTTAGTTTGTAAATAAGACCCTAAAAACAGTCCAGAGACATTCATAAATACAAAAAAATGAACGTCACTTTAATTTTTTAAATGTTATCCAAAATCACCTGAAAAAGTGGGGGTAGTTTGATTAAGATATCTTGACTTAAACAAGAAAGCGACTCTAATGCACAATCATTTTCTTTTGCATGAAAGCGACAACAGTCTGTCTCATTTTACACATGCGTAATTTTAAACTGCTTTACTTTTCATATGAAAAAGATGTCTCATGAGTTCTCAATGGAACCTTTTCGAGGCTAATGATCTGCGGATAGTTAAAAACTAATTTGCAAGTGGTTATACATCGTCTTATCCATCTTTCATGAATGAATAGAAATTGATACCAATGTCTGTTAATCATCTAAATAGAGTAACATAAAGGGGCCGTTCCGTGTTTTTGCAGAGAAATACAGAAGTTAACATTTGTTTTTAATGATAAAAACGCATGCATAATGAGAAATAAAGTTACAAGAGACTCCAATGTTCTCATGCATTAAACATCTGCTTCATTGAAATGAAAAACTTTGTACGTTCTTTTTGTTATCCTATCATATTAGCTCTTCTTTCATGACCTGCATTAATTCTTATAATTCAATATCTTCTTAAAGTTATTAAGTTCCCTTGTTTAAAGATGGAATAGAAGAAGTTCCTAGCGTATTTTCTGAACATGGAAATTGTAAGAATCTTATTGAGTGTTATTATACGTAAGAAATTTAAAATAGCAAAACTGTTATAATTTCACGGATAATGATGTGCATTCTAAACATAACACAAAGTTAATTATTTTTTTTCCCTGTTAAAATACTTAAGATTTTAATGAGAAGAGAGGGAGTAATGTTAGTGTCAATTTAATTATTTCTGAATGCCTTGAACACACACAAAAATGTTTGGTGCCTGTCTAGGATGTAATATAATTTCCAGGGTTTTTGTCTTTTTCTTCTCGTTTTGATTGGCTAAGTTTTTTTCCAAGTTACACAAAAAGATTACGACGTTTTCTTGTTCTCTTCTGTTTACATCTGGTGAAATGCATCAATGCCATATCCATTACTTTTTAAAATAAATTTGGTCAGTAATGCCTGTTCTAAATTGTATTAACTCATAGTGGACAGTATTTTTCATCTTCCACAGGGGCATACATTTCTCCGTATTTTTTGTTCGGATCAATTTGACTTACGTTGACAACGGTTGCTTTTAGCATTTACTGTTAGCCTAAAATGCACATTTCGTATCTGTAAGTGAGAGGTAAGGAAAAGGACGGTTGAATTTCAAAGTTAGCAGAATCATTTCAGACGCTTGGACATTTCACTCAGTTCTTTGAAAAATTGTTCATAACAAATCTGTTACCGTTTTCAAATTTCATTCTAATTTGCGTATATAATGGAATCCATTAGACCATTTTTCGAAATGGATGCTGCTTGGATTGTAGAAGTCAAGTGACTTACCTGGTAACATGGCTGCCTTCTTGTGCCATTTTGCTAGAATGGACCTGTCCAATACATTTGCGTGAGTGGTCTTTATTCACCCATATATCTCTCCATTAAATGACTCAGGTGACGTTAACTTGGTGGTTACACCAGTCTACTTAGGTGACAGACCATTTGCAAGCTAACCAATATTCTATATGGATAAGTTACTCTCTAAATTCATTGCACTTTCAATGTGAGATTTTATAAAAGAATCATTTTCATCCATTTAAGCCTGGTAAACTAAATTTATGGAAAATTATAGCATCTGACTGTCATGTCAGTGGTTTACGATATCTATCTACCATGCATGAGTTTTCTTGAAATTTTTGTTTCTTATCATTTGAAATGTTATTAACCATTATGTGAAATATGGAATGATATTGATCAGATAGAACGAAAACTTTATTCTTTACTTGTCTACATAAATATAATCGATTTTGGATAGTTATTTCCATCCATTTGTCGAAGAGACTAATATATTTATGACTAACATACAACATATTACCGAAGAGAAATTTCGATTCGAACATCTCTGTAAATTAAAGGACGATTTTTCATGCAAAACCCCAGTAGAACATATCTGATCTTGATTCTACATAGCTTTATTCTTTTTTTATACCTATAAATTGCCTGTCTCTTGAAGTTAAAGTCCATGTTTGTAGTATCCCGTTACCATTAACGCAGTTATTTTTTCATTTAAGATATTTTCCTTTAGACCAGTGGTTCCGAAGCGATTTGGGGCTATGACCCACTTTGCTATTTCTAAAATTCTGGTGACCCTGTATAAGATTTAATTCTTACATATTCAAAATTGTACTGCAATTCACATAATAAAAGCTTCAAAGGCCATTAACTTGGTCTCTAAACAAGCCTACAAAGATCATGGCGTCCATGAAAGAGAATTTTTTTTTTAAAAAAGCAAAAAGACAATTACATATATTTAGTTTCCAAACATATAATAGAGAACTGAAACGCAGAAATGTAAAATATTTGAATGAAAACTTATCTTGTCATCGACTTTGACCATTTTAACCATGAAATAATGATTCAAAATGCAATTTGAGCTCACTTTGGTATAATAAGCCGAATGGTGCATATCCTCCGTATGCTTGCCCTATATATTACCATGCCACACCGGTGGGCATGCAGCCCTCGCTGGGAATGATTGCTTTAGACTGATTGCGTAAAGATTCTACATTGTTCTAAACTTTTAAACATGCTTGGTGAGTGGAAGTCTTGCTTTTCCAGAAGGCATGGTACAAATTGAATGAAACTGCCTCGATCAAAATTTAAATTCGTCTAATACCATTTACTATGAACTCTAAAACTTAAACCACCCGAAAATCTATCAAAATCACTCCTTTCACCAAAGATATAAAGCGAAAAAGAAAATCATTGTCAACACTTTTAACTATTCTACTGTTTCAACACATAATAGATATATTTATTACTTTTTTCCAAAAGCAAACTGATGCGGAGTGATATTTTATGAGCAAATTTAAGGAAAGATTTGTTAGGCCTCTGAATATTCCCCAGATATTTATTGCTTTTGCGAATATATAAGCGATCATTGTATTTGATTTATGTGCAAATCATGATTGGAGATAAAATGCATATTCGACGCTCCACTTGTATTATCTGGGAAATTCAGGACAGGGAAATGACATAGGATCACCAAAGCTTATGTTAATGAGATAGCAAATTAGTTGAACATTTTAAAAGATAGCGGGCAATCACAGATTGTAAATTTCAGACATTGCTAAAATAACTCGTTTTATATAAAACGACTGACGCAGAAATCGATTTTAAAATGCCATGTTTGCGATGTGATCTCATTGTCACGTGATAATTTTGAATCAAAATCATAATGTGCACATAAATAGACACCATTAAAATTATTTTGAAATAAGGATGATACAGATTGCAATTACTAAACACAGTTTCTATGATTTTACAGAAAGCTTTATGCGAGAGATTAAGCTATACCTAATTGTGAACTTCGATTCATGTTGAAAAGATCTCATATGTTCTAAAGGCCATTGTGATCGGAAGACTATCAATTTCCATGAGATTTTTGCATTTGAACCATTTTTCTATCAAAACAGTATTATTAGTAGCTGTGTTAACCCACTGAAATAAAAGAATTAATCCCTGTCTATATTTCAAAGATGAGGTATTATGTACACTATTTACATTATTCGAACTATTGTCCTCATCTTTGTTGTCATGTGTATTACAACTTTTTGGCCGTTGTACCCTCCGGCCGTCTTCAGGTGGTTGGAATGTCTAACTGAACCCTTTATTTCGCTCGCTGGATTAGACTGTTCTAGTTCCACGTGCCATGTCTAATGAATGACAGTTATCAGTTATCTCTTGTTAATTCACCTCTCTAAGTTCTCCACTGCTTTAACCGGGTTTTAAGCCCACAATTCTTTGGGTCATATCACTGGATCTAAGGACACATGGCACAGTGGATAAAGGCGTTGTTTAGATAGAACTATTTTATAACACTTAATTTAAATTCGAATATCTCCGTAAATTAAAGGACGATTTTTCTTGCAAAACCTCAGCAGAACAGAGCTGAACTTGATTCTACATGGCTTTATTCTTTTTTATATCCATAAATTACCTGTCTCTTGAAGTTAAAGTTCATGTTTGTCGTTCAATTGTTAGTAAAATGCCTGTTTTTTTTTTAGTTCAAAATGGAAACCAACTTTTTTCTTTCTGTCAGCATCTTCAGAATATTCACAAATATATAAGTTTCGTAAGTTAGATGATTGAAAGATCAAACATTCAAAAAATATTTAATTTCCTCTTCTCTTAGAAATAATTTGTAAGTTTTGTTTGTACTTCCTCTTCAAATATGTTTTATAATTAATCAAACCTGTGAAAATGAAAACAGGTACATTTTATTTGAATCAATCCTTTAACTGGTGATGTTCTACCAGCCTAACATACACTGTATCGTAATCGTGTTTTAGCTCGAGGATTTTGCATATTTCTTTTCTTTTGATCGTTCAAAACATATATTAAAAGATGTTTCTATGGCCAAATGACATTTTAGTTATGTTGAAAGTGATAACCAAATGTTATATTTCTAATTAACCTGAGTTATCTTGAAGTGAGATCTTCAAAAATAAGCAAAAACTGAAATTATCAGAACTGAATCTGCTGCTTTTATGTTTTCAGAGATAATATCAGTAATTTTTAAGAATTTAATAACAACCTAACACCAAAATCCAAAGTCTGGTTGATATGAAGAAACATCCTTTCCAAAAGATAATCAAAATATTAAGAAATAAGAAATTTTTGTTAGTGTTATGGTCCGGTTCCTTGTACCACGGTGATAGTCCAAGGTAGAACCAATAAAGAAGAACACGGATATGGAATAACACAGATATATTACAAACAGGAATATATACAGAGAAGTCGAAAGTGTCAGTACGAACAATCAGGTTTAGTAGTAATTGTTTGAACGCGACTCTGTTTCGGTCTGCCTCTGGCTCGACTAACTGACTCGCTCTGACTAACTGACAGAGTCCTGACAGACTCCTGACGGACTTCACTCCAGACTTCAGACGGAACAGTATTTAGCCACCCCGCCCACGAGGGCATCATCTGGCACAAGGTCGGTTTAACGTGTGATCTTCGAGCCCGTGGGCTCGGCCAAAAATATGCCCTTTGAACCCGTATAAACAGGTTCAGGGTCGGTTTAACCAGAAAGAGACTCCGCCCTTCTTCGTAGCCTCGTTTGGGTTCCTCCCCGCCCGAAGGCAGAGAGTTCAACCGGTCAGCCGGTCGCCCGACTTCAGACTGAACTCCCTGCTTCCTCTTGAGGCGCACTATTTATTACGTATGGAATAGTCCATTATGTTATTATGGGTAAGTGTGAAAGCGTTGAAATGATCTGAAATGCTACGCCATATCTTTCATCCAAAATGACAGGCAATGCTGGAAGGTTTGCTCGAAGATGAAGAGGCTTCAGGCAAAAAAATGAACAAATTGCAGATGATGGCAAAATAGCCAGTGCTTTGCATTGATAATTTTTATATAACACGTATTCTGACATTTTGTATATATTTTCTGATAACTGCTGAGTTAGAGACGCTAACCAATTTAAACGTCAACTGAGCGGTGTGATCCTACAAAACAAAATGTAACTCTTATTGCTTTGCTTCTGCGTGGTTTGTCCTCGAAACCTAATTAATCTGTCTTAATCAAACTATTCACAACCTGTAATGTTTGCAACCGAAGTGTCACCATCAGGTCTTCTTCAATTATGAGGCTGTTTCCTCCACCATGAATGATATCAAGATGCAGTGCTTCACTTGTGCCTCATCTGCTATGATTCTTCAACTATTTTTCCCAAAACAGTGTAATGTATTACCAAACACAAACCACTCTGTGCATGGTTTCATTCGTCTGTTGATCAATTATTTTTTGTGTTTTTCTTTGATGGTGCTAGGAACATTTACAGATATCTAACAAAATAATCCCTCCTACGTCAGCATTGACGTTCAGAAAAAAAAAAAACGCTGGCCATTTTTTAGACTAAACATATATTTGAGTTGTCACTCTCAGTAGAAATAGTAATATCATTAATTGAAATCTAGATAAGACTAAAATGCCGTCCTAGTCATGACGATAAACTACATCCGACAGTAAGACCTCTGACCAGGAGGTTTTGAGGAACGTAGAACCATCTCTTAATTGCTGGGGTTCCCAGGTCCGCCCTGACCCGGAATGGTAGCACTTGTTAGCGTCTCAGCTATGGGCAAATAGTTAACCCCCAAACTGGGGTTAAAACACTATGAAAGTGTAAAAATAGGTTGTAATACTAGCAATACATTTTTGTAAAAAAAATATAACCAGGAATGAATTTTTGAAGAAAAAGTTATTACTAGCAATGCGTTATTGCCAGCAATACCGTTTTGGAAAAAATATTACCAGCAAAACATTTTTGAAAAAAAAAATTACCAGCAATAAATTTTTTGTTGACATTAAATAACACACTGAGGTTGTTATGCCGTAAAAATATAACAAACTATACCAAATCTAAGACTAAAATGTAATGTTATGTACCAAGTACAAATGACGGAATTATTTCCTCCTACCATTTTAGCATAGGCACACTTTGGAAGTACAGGCTTATTATTTTTCATTAAATCCTCTTTCATGATTCGTTTTGCATATATTAAACATAAATTTTCCAAGTCCCTATTTATTTGAACGGACAGCTTATTTTCTCAGCTACAATATTCACAGTAGCATATCTATTTTAGACACAGCCCTAATTTGTTCTGTTTATATATCTAAGATGAAGTATCGTAATTATTTACACTATTTACATTGTTTTGAATAGTTGTCCTATCCACAACGTTTCGGCCGTCGTACGTTCCAGAGTTCTTCAGGTGAGTATAATTTCAGACTGAACCCGTTATTGCGTTTTCCGAAGTAAATTTTTCTAGTTCCACGCGCAATGCCTCTTCTGGTTGTCTCAGTATCAGTTATCTCCTATTAACTTAACTCAGCCAGGTATTGAACTCACAACTCTTTGGGTCAAGTCACTGGATTCAACCAACTCTTTTGTCCATTGGGTCATGTGTCCTTGAGGAAATTCTAACCACTTGAAGAATGCCAGCCGAAACGTGGTGAATATGGCAACGAAGATGAGGATAATAGTCCGAACAATGTAAATATTATAAATAAACGAGTAGGTTTTGTATTCTTCATTCTCATGACTTTGAATTATTTATTTCCAAACTATAGCTTCTCTGGCACAAACAGATAATAGTTGATCATGTTTACCTTCCTACACTCGGATATTGGGTCGGTGAGAATTGCTTGTTAAAAAGTTCTCCAACGTAAGAAGTCAGTGTATATAAATTAAACATATTTTATTTCTATATGTATTCAAAGTTATACGTTTAAAACTTATCTGGTCAAACCATATTTTTTTTTAATTTAAATATTATTTAATCTTTAATTAGCTCGATGTCGCAAACCTATATAACATCGCTGTGTGTGTACGCTTGTATTAATCTAAATAAACTTACACATGTTTAGGCATATATATGAAGGCATATATCCAACACGAATTTATTTTCTCACATTTGTTGCTTCCTGTTTACGACACAAGCAGAGATAGTTGGCTAAGCAAAAGGGAAATATCTGCGCCAAGGAAGAGGGGTGTCCGGGATGTCTTATTAATTGGCTTGAAATTTACCACTACTAGAGAGAGAATGAGAGAAATAAAATTTCCTCTGCCAAAAATCATGTCCTATTTTGTTACTTAGATTCCGAGAGTGACATAAAATGATTTGTAAAGAATTAATGGATTTATTACATCTTACATTTTCAGTGGATACACGTACCTGAAGATTTCAAAACGGATATAAAATCTGAGTATACATTAGGGAAAACGTAAAAAAATAGCCCGCATGATTTGAACCTGCGGACCCCACTTCTCCTCACTTCTCCCACATAATCAGGCGGGAATTAGACCGATCCACTATATAGAAAAAGTTACAGCAGAGCATGATTTCATTTACCCTTTAAAGAATTACATGTCTCCTCGTTCAGATTTTCACGAAAGACCATATCGTCTCGGTTTCATATCTTATACGTAAACAAATCAATTTCTAGAGGATTAACGGATTTAATTTAATCTGACCATTTTATTATTTCAAACGTTATTTAAATGGATTACAGTGTCTGCGTAGATGCTGCGATTTTTATACAATGCACATTACATTTACCGGCATGAGCTCTCAAGAAAACTTAAAGCAAAATTTATATCTTCTTCCCTTTATTTTATTGCGTTTTCTCATATACCTATGACGGCAAACGTAATACACACTGTCAAAAATCAGAGTGTTTACGCAAGCAAACGTATTCACTAAAAATAACGTCTGAAAATTGAAAATCAGATTTATATACAAAAAGTTAGTTCGTCATATAGAATGAGACAGATGATATGTGAAGCCGATTACATCAGAAGAAAGCAACAAGCGATCAGTATAATTTGTTTCAATCTTTGCCGTATATTCAAGTCATTTATTCACGTAAGGCTAAAATTTAATCAACAATCATAGCATATGAACCTACGTTTAATTCAAACTTTTCACTGTAAATAAAATGAACTAAATTTTAATTAAAAAACACCGGTATGGACACCTTCCTCTTATCTCAGTTTCGCAAAGAGAGAGTAGACTTGGGTTAGCTGGTCACTCCTGGAGAAGTAAATCAGAACTTGTGAGTGACGCCCTACTATGTAACACATTCCGCGGCAAAAGATCGTTTGGAAGACCTCATCAGACCTACATTGACCATTTTGTAGAGGACTCTGGATGCCATCGGGGGGACCTGCTGACAGCGATGTTTGACAGAGATGTTTGGAGGGAATATGTCAGGAGAATCCGAGAATTCTTGACCTGATGATGATCTATTTGAAAAATAATTGATGCCCTCAGCGCCATTTGGAAGTCCGCTCTTTTTGACAATCTTAAGAGGGACTTCTTTCAGTCCACGTTAGGATTTGTCTTGCTCTACGGCTCAACAACATGAACACTGACGAAACACAAAGAAGCATCACTTGACAGAATATACGCAAGTTGCACCGGAAACCAACTGGAAAAAAAACACCCAAAAAAGAAAATCCTGTATTGACAACTTCCTACTCTCTCGGTTTCGCTAAGAGAGAGAAGTCTTCGGCTAGCTGGTCACTCTTGGAAAATATAAGTCAGAGCATGTTAGTGACGCACTGCTATGGAACCCATTGAGCGGCAAAAGATCTGTTGGAAGACCTAATCACACGTATATTTATAAACTTGTAGATGGCTTTGGATGCTATCTGACAGAAATGATTGAAAGAAACGAGTCAGGAGTATCCCAGAAGAATTCTCGAACTGCTGATAATAATGATGAAATTTATATTATTTATCGATTCTCAGGCCACTAAAAAACACCGGGCAATCGCTGAAAGTACTAGCTATGTAATTGTACAGCAAAGCTGAAATTAGTTGAGATCTGATTTCTTTGACGATACACGTAAAGTAGTTTAACCCGTTAAGCCGTTTAACCTGAATCACATTTTGTTCTCCAATGTCGATTTTGTTTTTTTGGGAAAAAAACCATTTCCTTGTGACGTTGTTCCATCGCTAAAACATGTCGAATCTTTTCCAAATTGCCTTATATATTTACTACTAGCTTAAAAGCTTTTATTATCGGGTGGTATTTAAGCTAACTCCTGCGGAGAGATCTTATAGGTAGGGAAAAGTAATTGCGATAGGCAACAGTAAACTAAACAAGAACACAAAATTGATCGTTGATATATTTAACTTACCTTTTAAAACTTCAACGATAATTAAATGTACGGATGCCCATACTTTCCATACAAAAATTCAATTTTATTTCATGGGTGACTTTTGCAATTAATGCAATTTTTTTTTCAAGTTATAAAGTTTTTTTATCGTAAAAAAAAATTCGTTGCATAAAATGATGTAGAAAAATTGCCAAAAACAATGGCCGTAACGAAAACTTAAGAATCCAAAATTTTAGTTTTGAGGTTCAGTCCTGGAACATTTTTAATTTGCTGCCAGAGATTTCCAGATTCCAAAGTTGCATATTTTGGGCTATGGCCTCTAAGATAAAAGTTGAAAAAGTGTTACACACTGACATTCGTATTTATTATATAGATTATGCCGAATTATCAGCCAAACTTTCTATCTGTCTGTGATTGTGTGTTTAGCTAGATATATGTATGTATGAGTGTGATGTAACAGTGACATTCATTGTTAAATATGGAGTGAGATGTGCGAGTTGAAAGGAAAGTTATCAACAAAGAAAATAGAATCGATATTTTTTCTGGTTTTTGCTCGAATGAAAAATGAGATAAATTTATTATTAAAATACAAACGACTAACAAAATTTACATTTTATTAATTATAGCGAAAAAGTAGACTATTAAGAGGACTTGAAATTTGCTGAAGATTTTAAAATTATTTTTATAATTTCGAAATATTATCATTATTAATAAAGAACTGCTTATTCAGAAACCGTTTGTATATGATTTGCAAAGGATACTGATAATTGTTTTTAACATGAAAAGGATTAGGTTCAAAGTGTATAAATGAAACTGATCTTGGTGATGTGCTACTCATATTGAACTCTTAGCGTTCACACTCAAAACTCGTATTTCAATATATCTTAATGTTATTGTCCGGTTCCTTGTACGATGGTGATAGTCCAAGGTAGAACCAATAAAGAAGAACTCGAACACAGGTATGGAATAACACAGATATATTACAAACAGGAATATATACAGAGAAGTAGAAGTGTTAGTACGAACAATCAGGTTTAGTAGATAGAACAATGTAGTCTCGACCAGTATCACTATTCCAATGTCTTGCAGTAATTGTCTGAACGCGACTCTGTTTCGGTGGTATCTGGGATTGCAAAGTCTCTACTACGTTGGCATTGACGAAGTATCAAGCAAGTGTACATTAACATCATAAAAGTGTCAACAAGTGTAAGTTTGAGATCATAAAACTTTATTACCTGTGAATCGCATTGACCTCTTTGATAAGACGATGGAGTGATTTCCCGTTGATCTCTACACGATTTTGATTTTTAAAAAAATCAGTTTCTTAGACTGGTTGCCAGCAAAGTCGAGAGGAAACAGCTTGACGCATACCTGACAGGTGGAAGAAAAAAAGAATGATCAATGATTTTCCTAAGGACATTGTTTCTGTTCGAATTTCAGCAATAGATTTAGTATGTCAGCTTTCATTAATTTTTAAAGTTGTTTTTTTTATTCTGTTATTTTTTTCTTACTGTTTTCAGTATTTGTCAGTAGAACCAGTCAGATCGTATGGCATTCACTGAAGAGATACGATATTTCATGTACATAAAAGAAGTTACTATTGAATTAAGTAAAGAAATATCAGCCAACGATTAAATATTTGTTTTTACCTTGTTCGCGCGAAGAGAATAGTTTTTGAGTATATGGCGATCATCTTTCTCCGCTGTGTTTTTTTATTATCCGTGAATTGCATACAATCTTGGGAAAGATAGTGGAATTATTCCACGGTTTTGAATTCAGAGTTTTCCTTTTCTTAGATTGGTTGCTACTCAAAAGATCACAGTCTAATGAACTGCCGTATAATCTTGGGAAAGATAGTGGAATTGAATTCAGAGTTTTCCTTTTCTTAGATTGCTTGCTACTCAAATCAAAATATTGCAGTCTAATGAATTGCCTTACAATCTTGCGAAAGATTGTGGAATTATTCTTCCGTTGCCGTCTCCACTGTTTTGAATTCAAAAGTTTTATTTTTATTATATTGGTTGCCACTTAAATCACAAGACAACAGTCTAATATATAAAGCCTTCCTGGGAGGGAAAACACATTTCCATACTTTTCCCAAGGGAATTTGGATGAAAGGAAAGAAAGGCAAAAGAGACTTAGATTTATTTTAAAAATCAAAACAATAGAAAATTAGATGGAAAATGTGTTTTTGATCAATGGCATCTTTCATAATGTCAACACGAATAGAATTTATAAAAAATTGCTCAGATTCAAATAGAAGTCATTTTTATAACATTACATAATTTTTAAGGAACATTGGTAGAATATTTTTTTCTAAACGCGAAAACTTTAAGGCTTATCGCGTTGAAATATAGGTTTCTCTATGGTCACCGAAGCAAAGTTGAGCCTGGTCAGTATCTAGATTGGTGACCGCTTAGGAATATCAGGTGCCGTTAGTTTTGGTGTGCGGGTGGTGTAATTGAAAATAGCCGTGTCCTAATAACAGTTCATTATATTAACTTACGCGTAAATATCTTTGGGAAAGGTATGAATCCAACTCTTCTCCCCCAGCTATGGGTTAATTATTAAGACTTTTATCACAAACATCATTATCATCTCAAAAAATTGTTACGATCTAAAAAAAAAATCTTGCTTTAAATATCCTGCAAATCGGTGATAATCCGTAAAAACTCTGTCCAAACACGGAAGTCAACCGGTGCTTTGTTGGGTAAGAATGCCCTCCCTTGTGATAGAAATGCAAAGACTCTTGTAATTTCGGATAAGAAAAATAAATGGACTTTGTTTGTGTGTTGTGATTTTCCTGATTATTTTTATCTAATAAACTTCCCTGAAGTCATGGCTTTTCTCAGAATCGGAATTTATTCCTTTTTCTATCAGTTTAGCATAGGGCTCCAATTTATAATATAAAAACAGTCCAAATCGATCACTGACATTTCCAGAGTTATCAGTGCCTTGTGTATTATTTATAAAGGTCAACTTTGAACTTATGTTTACGTCCTTGATATCTGCATTTTTCTTTTAATTTTATGAATTGTTAAAAATTTAAAAAAATATTTTGTGGGTATTTTCGGAAACACATGCAAAAACGTTAGAAATGATAATCATCTTAAACAAAAAATAAATGTATGTATACTTCGAAAAATTTATGTAAATAATTGTTCTTTAATTAAAAATGTGTATATCTGTTTAACAAAATTAATTTTGTAAAATACACAGGAGGGTTTTTAGACCCAAAACGGCAAGGCACAGATAACTTTAAAATATCAGGGATTGATTTTACGTTATGTCGATATTAGGAACAGGACTAAAATATTAAAATACCAATAGTTTTTCGATTCTTAAAAATGTGGGACATTGAGGAGTGTTTAAATAATGCTGATTGTCAATAAATATTAACCGAATATTATCAAGTGTTAAAATATGGAAAACGACTTCGGTTAATAAGTAAAGCCGATTTCTTTTATATTTACAGCATATTCTCTGAGTGTGTGCTCCCTGCAACATGCGTTATGTGTTTGTCCACTGTAAATGTAAGGGTGTATATTACTTTGACATGTTATTGTCTCAGATAGGGAGACTTTATGGGGATTTTCTAGCGAGAAAAGCTTGCTAGTCTTTGCACTACGTCGAAGTGCCCGATAGTGTTTTACTAAGCATAGCTCCGAGGTGGGGCACCAAGTGAGGATCAAACTCACAACTCAATCGTAATTGATCTAGCGAGAAAAGTTTACTAAACATTACATCATGTCGAAGTGCCCGATAGTAATAATGATGAGCTAAGTGTAGCTTAGTTGTGGGAGATTGAACTACCTCGAATTGTCCAATATTGGTCTTCTCAGCGTAGAATAGATGTGGCACAAAGCCGAAAGTATAGAGCCAATGATGATCGAACTCAATACTCAAGATAAGACTGCTAAACATTACAATACGTCGAAATGCCCAAAATCGGGATTTTATTATGCATGACCGCTCGGCCAAGTAGGACTTGTTGTCAACAAATCCCAGATATACTTTCTAAACACACACTTCTGTGCCGATTGTAAAAAAAAAAATTAATTAAAAATTAACAATATGTCGGATTTAATGAATATCCTAAAAGTAATTTGTTTATGTTAGGATACGAGACGAGAGAGAGCAGATATGGATGGTTCGAGAATCGCCAGAGAATTGGGTGTTCACTATATCGGCTTTGTTTGACGGGAAGTCCTACGTCGTTAATGACGTTTCCAGATAGGGAATGCAGGTTCGAATCCTGCCGGAAGATGCATATTTTTCTGACACGTTTTCTCGTATATTCAGGTCGGTAGATGTAGTTGGATTATAAAATAGTGTAAATAAATAAAAAAAAAAACAGCTTCTACTAGGATGTAAGTATCTACCAAATATAATGCTTAAACAAAATAAATTAATAAATAAGAATATGTCGTATTTAATTCATTTGGTAAAGATATATACACAGACACACACACACACACACACACACACACATATATATATATATATATATATATATATATATATATATATATAAAACAGAAAATATGAAGATAGTAGTCTGCAGTTTATGCCGATTATTTACTTCTCGACTTCAATGATATATATATATATATATATATATATATATATATATATATTTCTGAGATGAGGTATTATGTACATTATTTATATTATTCGGACTATTGTCCTCATCTTTGTCGCCATATTTATTAAAACGTTTCGGCCTGTCTCACCTTTATACGAGAGGACACTCAGAAAACAATTTACCTGCCTTATGTGAAGAGGTTATCAGAGAAAATACAACGGATCTGCGGACAATATGACATCAGGACAACCATCAAAAGCTTGACGACACTTCGCAGATATCTCTGCCGAGTAAGACACCCCATAGAGGAGAATATGACTAAAGACTGCGTGTACGCTATCCTGTGCAGCTGCGGAAAGAACTAATAAGGCGAGACAGGCCGCCCCCTTAACGTAAGATTTCAAGAACACCAGAAGGCTGTAACACGAAAGAAAGTGGAAAAATCATGCGTGTCTAAACACATATGGAGAGAGAAGGAATATCACAGCCTTCCATGCGATCATGTTGAGATCATAGACAAAGAATACTATTGGAAAATTCGTAAACTTAAGGAATCAGCACATATGCTAGGCCACAAAAATCTCCTGAGCCGACCAAGCATAGAAATGTATACAATATAGGAACCGGTAATAAGGACTGCTAGAGAAAAGCGATGATAACAACGAAAAGTGCAATACGATCTCTGGTAGAAACATGTAATGATAACAGCAAAAATTGAAATATGTGCACTAGTTAAAAATGGTTGCTAAAGACAGTATATTTATAATACTCAGAAATGCATACACGGACACAAGGCACAGTGGATAAAGGCGTTAGTTAGATCCAGTGACAGGACCCAAAGAGTATGAGTTCAATACCCGGTTAAGGCAGAGGAAAACCTTCAGAAGGAAATTAACAGGAGATATCTGATAATTGACATCCATTAAAAACAGTCTATCAGTTAACAAAATAAAGAGTTAAGTTCGACATTCAAACCACCTGAAGAAGGCCGGAGCGTACAACGGCCGAAACGTTGTAATAAATATGGCGACAAAGATGAGGACAATAGTCCGAATACTGTAAAAATAATATATATATATATATATATAACACAATAGCCGGCTACAAATCTTATTATTGCTTTTGGATTGAATGAAAATTGGAAAATACCAAAAACAATATCCAAGCAATAATTAATATGCATATTTTTTTTTGTAATATTAAATCAAACTACTGAGTAGTCAATACGCTCTTTTCATTAGGGAATGGAGTATGTTCTTGGAGTTAAAAAAAGCTGTAGGCCTTCTTTCCTCTGTATATGACATACAATTTCAGCTGTCATTCTGGATGTAGGATTTATTTTCTTCTCGTTCATGTTTTAATACCTCGTTATTTATATATTATTTTCTTGTATTTTCCTTTGTAGAATAATATCTCTGTCGCTTATAGCCTCCATTTTTCTGTGAGTAAATAGACAGCATTCACTGACATCAACAATAAGATTTTATATAACATTTCTACACAATTTCCTTTTGTTTTATTACGTCGTCTTATTCAAACATGGAACACCTCATCTGAGAAAGAACGGGAACATGTTGAGAAATAAATTAGAAAGACCGAGGTCTTTGACTACATTCAGCATGTGTGTCATGATTCGCCTTTTAAATCTGTTGTAATTAAATAAAAGAAATTACTTTTTGACCGACGCTCTTACATTTCCCAATTATTTTTTTTTTTTTTTGCTGGCTCATTTTTACTTCTGTCGTTTTCTTAATACTATATTTTTTTTCATCTATACACGTGTTTATGTAAATGACATTTTTTTAGTAATTTCAAACAATTTGAATTACATCAAAAGATCTGCACTTCTGAGAGACTTCATGAAAATCTGCTCTCTTGCAAGAGTTCGAAACTGCAACTCATTTTCAGTGAAAAAGAAACTCGTCTGAGTATATAATAAATGAATTTAAAGCCTTTTATATGAATAAATGAATAAACAATAGTTAATATACAAAAGAAATGTCTCAAGGAGTTCATTTCTCTTTAAGCACAGACTAAAGACTGCTTTTTATTCAAACGCAGACATATCAAAGATTTCATTTCTAAGACAGTTGCCTCTTCATCAAACTTAAAATTCGTAAAAGGTGAGACGAAATTAGAATTATTTTTTTAATTTTATGTTTACACGTGATTTGTGACTTTTAATCAAAAAATCTATGCAAATCTCTATAGATTTCTTTCACTGATAGTTAATTCTTACTTAAAATCATTTTATCTATGATTTTTTTCTCTCTAAATGAAGAAGTCTTATATTTCTCTTTCCTTTATTAGTTTCAAAGAGTCTTGTTGTATCCGATTCTTTGTTGCGTCTGAATACTCTACTCGGTATCAATGTTTGACTCGTTATAAATTGTAGTATTACTTTCGATAGCCACATCAGACTCGGTTCAGTTCTAATCGCTGGCAGCCAAGAAAAGTTAAGTGCTTGCCTAATCTCATTTCACCCGGCTTGATAAGATAACTATCAGGCTTTGTGCTCTTCACCCACCCGTTAATGCCGTACGAATGCGTAATTTATCTCTGTCAAGAGACTTTCGCATACTGCCGAAGGAGGTCAAACCGACTACCATCTTACTCTCCTTCAAAAGAAAAAGCAATTCCTCTTCGGCCACACAACAAATTATTAACCTGAAACATATCAGATGTTTAAGGAAATATCCTCGATCTATTTCCATTACTTTTTTTTCCTTAATAGGTTAAACCTTTTAACTTGAGAATATGAAGCTCAGTATCTTTATCGTCAGACATTTCGCTCGGACAATAAAAAAGTATATTGAATTTGCTTTTACCGATGTGCCGTATAGCTGGAGTTTCGACAGTAAGAGAAATGTGAATTGGTCAATTATTAGTAAATACGGAAAATTAGTATACATCTGTTGTTTTATTTAGTATTTACTTAGATAGTACACGTGGCCGATTGGTTAGAACGTTCGCATTCATGGGACCCGAGTTCGAATCTCACCATGGTTGATTTGACAGGAATGAGATATCCTGATGTTATAGGACTGGATCATAGAGTGTAGGACATTTGGAAAATGTCTAAAAACCATAAAAGCCTTGTAATTGTAATGCGATAGACATTGTGCTAGTCATCGTGGCCGAGGGCTTGAGCGTGCTGGCTTTGATCAAATTGTTGATCACGAAGAAAAACGCTTTTTTTTCTCGGGACCTGTAACTAATGTCTGCTCAGCATAATTGCAGTATAAAACACAGGCGGGCTCTGTGGGTATTGAATAAACACAAATGTACCTGAGCAAGCGTCTGCAATAGAGATTGGCTAGCCGCCCTAGTAAACGGGTATCTTCGAATACGAGTGGCTATACATGCATTTCAGATTTCTGAGCTGATATATGTTCGAAACGCTGTCGATTTTATTTTATAGTGACTAGCAAAACATTCCTTGATATCTATCCTAACAGAGTGATGCTTTTATGCTAGATTTAATTTAAATTTCTATATCTCTATCGATAAAATGTACATGCACATGCTCCAGCGGGAAAGCCAAGACCGACATTGCATTTCCCAACTTCCAGCGATACTGGAAATAATCGATTTTTCATGCTTCTACGGCAGTTTTCATGTAGTTTGCGGCCATTTTCTACTGGCCAGAGTGAGAGCCAATAGCTGGCTGTCACGAATAGTCAGGAAGATTCTATTGGCCAGTGTGAGAGCCAACAGCTGACTGACACGAATATTAACTAGCATGCAAAAAAAATCGATAGTTGCATTCGTCGGAAGTGGAAAAAATTTAAATCTGCATGGCACTTTACTCCAATTGGCTCATTCGCTTGCTTAAACTCAACGTTGATTCTGATTCCGCAGAACTGGGTTGGTTGTGAAAAAGTATTTGTGGTTAACATTCTTTTTTTCATTCAGTTTTTCAAGTTACGAGTCCTTTTTTTAAAGCTGATCGTTTTGTGTTTATTTTGTTTAGTTCTTTTTTCGTAACAGATTTAATGTTTAGTATAGAGCTTAGAAAAAATTTGCAGTGTGAGATAGGCAAGAAGTAAGGCATGTAGTAACATCATCACGGCAAAGGGCACTCCTTTAAAGGCAAGGAAGGGCAAAAATATTTTAAGTCAAGTGATAGCGATTTCTGTATGAGTCGTATGATTTTTGAATCAAGCACGGGCAACGCCAGGACATGCTGCTAGTGTTTCAATAATTAGACATTTTTTTTAAAAATATATTATCACATAAGTAGTGGGAAGACATTAAAAAACGGCCAAATTCACAGTGCGTTGCATTAACATTTGCTCGTATCCAGGTGCTAAATACCTATTGTGTTTGAAGGAGTTTTAGTGCTGAAATTATGGACATGCAGAATATTGAATTTTATTTTTTATTTATTTTTTATTTTTTTCGTGTTGGGAATATTTTTTTCCAAATCTTCTTTTCAATAAAATGCGATAAACTGCTTAAGAGAAATGTTGATCTTGCTTTCATTGTGCGGAAGTTGAAATAATGCGATCCATCTTGAGGGCAAGAACGGAGTCGATACTAGAATCGAAGTTTGTTTTGTTTTTTTCCTTCTGATTTAATACTTTCATCTTCACATATTTGAAAGGAACCAGTTATTAGAAACAATGTTTGATTTTTATTTGAAAGAAAAAAGGCATGGCATGGTTTTCTTTTTAATACATATTTGGCTGACGATGATATCACGTTGAAACAACAGGTCTCGTACAAACAACGAAGTTAAGCAACATCGATCCAGGACAGTACCTTGGTTAGTGGTGCTTGGGAATACCAGGTGCTGTAAACTTGGATATGAGGGTTGGTAAAATATAACGACTTGGAAGTGAAAATCGTATTGCTGAGTTCCAATTTCAGTCGGGGTCGTTATAATCATTTACTCGCAAATACCTTGGAAATGGATCCACTTCTCTCTAAATTTATGCACCTGTATAAGTAAATTATTATTATCACCAAAGAATACTTTAAATAACCTGAAAAGGAAAGATTTGATTCTTTTAGTTTATCAATCAATTAATACTGTGTTAGGAAGAATTATTTTGTCTATTTTAGATGGACACAGCGGAATATTGATCCGTTAGCCATTTTTATCACAAAACTTAACTATACAACGAGAAAATGGTTGACAATTGAGAATCGTCCAAAATTATCACATAAAGATTTGTGTTATATTGAATACATCGTAATACATATTAGTGTTTTTTTTTTATTCTGCTATTAATCAGCATATTATGGTTCAGAGGGATTTTATATGGTTCTGAAATGTCCGTTTTTCTATAATTCTGTGAAGAATCAAACATGAAACGGTCATAGCTCTCCAAACCTTCCCATCATTTTTACTATGTAATGAGTTATTTTTTGTTATTTTTTCACCTTCACTTTAAGTTTTTTTTTTTTTTTTTTTTTTTTTTTCAAAAGCTTATTATGTCGGTTACTCATTGTTTTCTATCTAACATGCAATGTCTCGCGAGAATCAAATTTCCAAAGCCTTCGTTCCTCAATATATATTCTAGAAGTTAAAAATGTCTATTTCTAATTCTAAGCGAAAGAGTCTTATTTTTTCCATTTTCTTTAAAACTTCCTTGTTGTTCACATGCTCTATCCATGGTATTCTTAGCATCTATTTGCAGTAAGTCCTATTCCTCATAGTTGTGTAGAAAATCAGTCAATGGAAAAATGTGATGCATTTGAGAATGAAGAAACTTTTCTCTTCTTCAAGCAATTTCGATTAAATTTGCCTGTCAATTAAAAAAACATTTTATATATATATATATATATATATATATATATATATATGGTCATGCACAGAGTGTTTCGCAGTATCACAGATCATCAGTGTAGCTAGACGCCCGGTCGCCTCTAACGATGACCAAAACCCAGCTGAATTGACGTCAGTCGGCTAACATACCCCTAAGCCTTTGGTGCACCACTAGTGTGCAGGTAAATTTTAGCGTCCTTATTTTTAGCCACTGAGAGAAATCAATTCGTTTTATAGAAGACTATTGCATTATTAGCAGTAATAGTCACTATTTACAAACTCACATTTTCTACCCAGAGAGCTGAACCGGAATAATAGCACACACACACACACACACATACATACATAGAGAGAGAGAGACAGACAGACAGAGTGACAGAGTGACAGAGAGAGGAGAGAGAAAGAAATATGTGTTTCAAACAAGAGAGATAATGAGTTAATAGATTAATATATATTTTCCCAGGTGTCCTTTAGGCGTACATATATATCTGGTAAATGTAACCGTTTACTTTTTCTTTTCATCTCAGGTAACAATGAATGCTTATTCATTGGTCCGTGAATTATGCTTCAGGAAGAGTCGAAGTTTAAATTCACTTGCCTGCTTCTATTTATGTTATTGATTCTGGTTTCTATTTCTACGAATGATTTCTTGAATCTTAAAGCACTTCTTACTCGAAATAACCAGCACATTCTTATATTTACACATTGTCATTTATATCAGCGTCTATTCCTGTAAGTGAATGTGATATATATATATATATATATATATATATATATATATATATATATATATATATATATTTTTCCCTTTTCTTTCTTTCTCTCTCTCTCACTTTTGCTGGCATAATTGCGTATATAACAGAATCATGAGATAGAACAGTTCTTTTTACTGCCTGCTGATACCAGATTGGTAGAAACAATGGTAGCAGAATGGATGGTCTTCAAAAATTATTACTTCTTCACAATAGTCGGATTTTGTTATATATATATATATATATATATATATATATATAAAAGTGAACATTGAATTCAACACTGAGACAGACGCAATGAAACAGCCTGTCGCCTTTGAGTGTTGACTTCAGTGTTCACTCTTATATTTATATTTACATAAGCTCTATCTCTGATATTGAGTAAATTATCCCATAAATATAGCACACATTAAATATATAATATATATATATATATATATATATATATATATATATATAATAATATGAAATATATATATATATATATATATATATATATATTTATATATATATATATATAATAATGTAAAATATATATATATATATATATATATATATATATATAATAATGTGAAATATATATATATATATATATAATAATATGAAATATATATAATAATGTGAAATCAGTGCAATACTAAATAGGGCTGTTTTGTCAGCGATGGAGGACATGGACATCACAATCGCTCATGGGTTTATATATATATATATATATATATATATATATATATATATATATATATAATGTATTGGGGAAGCAGATCATTATTCAAACATATATTGTTAAATGTAACTGACAACGAATTTCTATTATGTTTGATTATTCTAAGCTTCGTATAATGGCCTCAGTTTCGGCAGAAAATTAAAATAATATATAAGGCGGTGTCAGCTTTTGGCTCACATGAGCCCTCATCAGAGTGGTTATATGGCCATTACAGAGTTATGTTTATCATCAAAGATGTCATCCTGTTATGTTTACATAGAAGTTTGCTATGCGACGATAACGCTCGCGTTATGAATTACGACCCGCGTCTGCTATTCCGCAACCGTTATCGTCGCATAGAACTCTATTATGTAAAAATTTGTGACTAAAACATTAAAACTGCCTCTTTCTGATAGGTATAATTGCTGTTTGGTTTCAATATTTTCTAAAACTTCGTCGTTTCTAAAGCGTTTAGTCATGTTATTCCCAGTAATTTCTATAAAACCTATTGCTTGATTGTAAAATTTGAGGAAAATTGTATGTAACATATATATATATATATATATATATATATATATATATATATATATATATATATATGTGTGAGTGAGTGAGTGAGCAGAAATTATTGATCGAGAAAAATAGTCGAAGATTGTGTGTTTATAAACAGTAATTTGGACACTTCTCTGTAGCTAGATGGGATAGCAGGTCAGTTCAAATCACTCATTCCGTATATATTTTCCCGCATATATTTTACGAAATTCAAACCGGGAAATGTAACTAATAATGTTTAATTCAAAAACAGATTGTTTACTTAATTAAATTGTATGTATAAAAATAACCTATAAACAGAATATATATATACATTAAATAATTGTCGGATTCAATGTATTTTATATATATATATATATATATATATATATATATATATATAAATTAGATGCTTTCCTAAATGTGTGAGTATATGACATAAATTTTATTATTGCAGATCAATTTTAGGTATTTTTTCTTCTATTTTACATTCATTTTCCTTATATATATATATATATATATATATATATATAAATAGGTATTTGTATTGGCATTATTATTGTAAAATTATATTTTTGTTGCACTTTGCAGAGATATATCAATTTTCCTGGGAGGAAATCCATATATTCAGACACTGCATGTAATTGTCGCGCCTTGCTGTCCACGGTGCTGTTTGAAAATCCCATGTTAAATTTCGAAAATCACTCTCTATAAATGTTACTTTTTGTCATCTTTCGTTTTAATTTGAAAAATCAAAATATTCTTCTATCTTTTCACATTGAGTATTCTCTCGCTAAATCTCTTTGTCGTTTTCTTTTTCCGTTTCAACTTTTTGCAGTTTTCTATGATTTCAATTTTTTCATTGAATAGTTTTCTTTTGCATTATCATTCTTTTAATGTCACTGGAAGTCTGTAAATTTCTTCTGATTTTTCAAAACTGGTTCCAATTATTTCTTCCATTTCAATAACGAAAAATGCATAACGATGGAATTGATTTCTTATTTTATCTTAACTCGTATTTTAAGTAATTTTCGAGCGACAGAAATAAATATCCCTGGAACCAGTAAACACGACTCCTTACAATTGCCATGATTCAAATATGTTTATTTTTATATAAATTCAACCTGTGTTTTTCTATAAATGTTTATTTTATTTTAAATCTGATGTTGAAAAATATTTTAAAATAGTTCTCAATCTGGAATGATTGACCAGCTAGATAATAAAATCTATAAAAGAAAATATAAAACAAAAGTCCTTTAATTCAAAGTGATGGCGAATACGTATTTTATTTTCTTGTACAGTTCCCAGTAAATTAGACACCCCTCAAACTCACAATTAATTCTCTTTTCTTTTGGGGTGAGCATTTTGGATAAGGTTGAACATTACATCTCCTCTATCACAGATGTATTTGCAATTCATGGCGTCTTATTATCGCTTTTATATAAGTGTTTATCATACCGTAGTTCTTCGCCATCATTAAAAATATACTTATTTTTCCTTTTCCTTTTCCTTATCATTTCTATATATGTATATATAGACTTCCTTCAGTTTGATTTTTCCTCATGTTTTACGTTCTCGATTTTGGGGTTCCCAGTTAATTTAATTGCCATCACCTTTATTACATTGTAGATTTGTTTTGATCTAATTAATTTCCAGGGATTCGGTTTACGTATTTATTTTCTTGATAGCAGAGAAAGTGCAAGGGTCAATTTTATCAAGACACCTCCTTCTCGCTTCTCGTGCCTGTAGATGCTGTCTCTTTATGCATTGGAATCAATATTCTGTTTCAGTTCTTTTAATTATTCGTTTCTTTTCTATACCCACATCCAAGAGAAACCAAATCCTACCGATATGTGTACAATGTCAGGAGGCGTATATGGTCAGGCACATACTCTTGGAATGTTACAGCTCCCGGGAAATCCGAAACAAGTATTAGAAATTTTTTTGAAAGCATTTAAACAGATAAGATACTGCAATTTTTCAAAAAGATTTGACTTTACGGTGAAATATTTAAACGAATAAAAATAAGAAAATGTTTACAAGTATTTACTCGTACAAAAACTTACCTGCATTATTTACATTATTCGGACTGTTATCCTCATCTTCATAGCCATATTGACAACGTTTCGGCCGCTGTACGCACCAGCCTTCGTCAGACACACGACCTAGTGGTTAAAGACGTTGGCTAGATCCAGTGACCAGACCCAAAGTGTTGTGACTTAAATATCAGGCCACAGCAGTGGTGAACCAAAATCTGGAGAGTTGAGTTAACGGGAAATATCTGAGACATCCGTAAGAGGCATGACACGTGAAGTGAGGACAATCTACCGCGGTGGACGAAATAAAAGTTTCGGTTGAAAATTCCTATCAACTGAAGAAGGGCGGAGCGTGCAATGGCCGGAACGTTTTGAATATGGCAATGAAGATGAGGATAACATTCTCAATAATTTAAATCATGTAAGTAATCATACCTCATCTCAGAAATATAGAGAGATATTAAAAAAAAAACTTACCTTCATTCATTCTTGAAAAACATTAAAATTGTTTTCAACCATACCTGACGAAGAATAAAACTTATCCTATACCATACATGGGAAACATTTCCCTTCGACCATAACTAACACACTATAAAGTTTCCTTCAACTATATATGAAGATCTATAAAATTTACTCTCATCCATACTTGATCAAGTAAATAAAATATATTTACAATGTACGCCATTTGACTGTAAATGACCCACAAGTGGTTGATGGACCATTAAGCACAATCAGTCAATCTAAATCCCTCACTTCCTCCTCTATATTATTATTATTTGTAGTATTAGGATGATGACAAACAGGATTAGGAGTGAGAGAAAATTACGCCAATAAAATGTCTTTGGGTAGAAATATACAAACCCCTCTGTACCCATCAAGACACCCAGTCTGATAAGTTCATACCCGGCACACGCATCGCAGCCAGTAGTATGCGATATGGTGACAAGATTTTCTTGTACTTTCAAGTATATAGATGTCATTGCCAAATCGACTTTGCGTTTTAACCTTCAAAACAAATAAACACTAATCAGAATAAATTCACTATCATCCTATATAAAAAAAACACCAGCATAACTTCGCGCCCCTTTAACTATAAGAGTGAATGTACAAATTATAAAATAGCAATTGTAAATAATTCTTCCACAAAACTGACTAAAAATAGAAAAACAAAATCTTGATAATAACTTACTTAATTATATTTTTGATGAACAAATAAGATGCTCTATTAGTAATGCTAATATAAAGCAAATTGAATATAATAGTGATTAAACTAACCCCAAATATATTGATCTTCTATATTGTAACCAAAAGCATTCTAATTATAAACAAGACGAAACTTTCATGAAACAAGTTAATACCAAAATTTCCACCACTTGATACTAGGAAAAATAAATTAATTATATATTAAACTAAATCCCGTATATCCAATTTAATCATTCGTAATTATACTTACCCACCAACTAATTTGTTGCACAAAAGTAACTCATGACATTTGGCCAAGATGCCCTTTCTTTCCACTGTTAAAAATGGCAGTACCTCAGCCAAGAAGCACTTGCACAGCTTGTTAGAATCATGCAAATTACTAGTATGTCTTTGGTAGTAAACAGGCTATTTACTGTAGACCATTTTAATTCTCTAAGACAATACAATTACATGCTATCAAAAACCATGAGAGCAGCGATTGGTGTATGATGAGGGTATTTATTGTTATTATTACTTAGTGAGGGTGCGGTGCACCAACAATGTGACAAATATACTAAAGTTAGTTTACCCATCATAAAACCCAGCCCGATAATAGTTTCCACGCACAGGCATCACAGGCAAATATGTCACATATAGTTAGAGGTTTTTAAGACATTTTAACGACAAGTGAAACTGAAATAGCTTCAGGTCAAGTAACGCAGTCCACTCTGATTTATGATGTTCCCAAGTCTTTAGTTACGACCCTCAAGTTATCATGGTTATCTCATCCTTCCTGATTTATATCCTGTCGTGCCAGGGCCAGACTATGCTCCTTAGGTCCTATAGATGAATTATCATTTAACTGGTAGGAAATTACTTAGTATATGAGGTGGTCCTAGAAGGGCGATCTTCTGGGCAACTTTTATGTTGAGGTTACCAGGGATGCTGTTAGGAAAATTGTCCATTCCTTTTCTCTCGAAGTCCAGAGATCCGAATACTACTGGTACAGTCTCAGTCTTCATTCCCCACATTCTGTTAATCTCGATCTCCAGGTTCTTGTATTTGAACAATTTCTCGACAACTGTATGTGGGTATTTTTCTCAGATGGTACTGCTATATCAATAAGCATACACTTCCTGAATTACTTGTCTTTTACGATAATCTATGGTACGCTGGCTTTTACTTCTCTGTAAGTTTGAATTGGCATGTCGCAGAAAATAGTTACAGCGTTATTTTGGTTGATTGTGTATTGTTGGTGCTCATACTGCTACTACTACTACATTTGTTATTATTGTTGTTATTTTATTTCCTTTGATTCCTGATGTGTACTCATTTCTTTCCTTGTCCCGCCCAGGGACTTAAGGTTAGAAATGGAAAGAAAAATGACATAGACAAAGACTTTCGTAAGGTGTGGGCTGTACTCGTGAGAAAATGATTTTTTTGTATTTCTTTAAGACATATACTTCCAGGGATCCCTTCAATTAGTCTAGTGGAATCTTTTCCAACCAATCCCATGGCTCCAACCTCAACGGGTATTGGTGATGTTCCCTTGTGCCACCTTTTTGAGATTTTGATTTCAAGTCCTTGTATTTTGATAGCTTTTTGAAGATCTTTGAGGATACATTGCAGTCTGCAGGTACTGCCATACAATAAAAGACACTTTTTGTGTGCGATCTCTAATAACAAATCTGGGCGGTTAGCTTTGATTGTTCTGTCAGTGTATATTGTAATCCCATAAAATTGTAACAGGTCCTATCTCCGTAACCGGGTCTGGGTGACGTTCATACCACTTTCTTTCAGTTTCCTTCCCATAGAAGGTACAGATTTTCCAATGAAAATATTGACCAACTTTGTCATGCCGGGTTTTATATTCAGTGGGTTCCAATATCGTGCAACCTGATACAAGATGATCGATTGTTTCTGGGTAATTATCACAGAACCTGCATTTTGGGCTAACACTATATTTTAGTAAGTGTGCTTGATAATTTCTAGTTAACAAGCATTAGTCCTGTGCAGCAAGGAAAAAACCTTCCGTTTCAACCTGTAACCCTGCACTACGTAGCCATTGATGGGTCACTGCAAGGAATCGTAAAGGAATATTATTATTATTATTATTATTATTAATATTCACCCTTGTCTGTTATAAATTTTACGGTTAATTATAAAACTTGAAATAGTTTTTATCATACTGGTTTATCGTACAATTTCAGAGATATTAAAACATCTTATCATTGAAAATGTTTATTTTTTGCTCCCTTAACAGGAATTACGGATTTACACGAAAGCGTTCATAATGTTGCCGTGAAAAAAAAAATCACATTGTCCAACTGACTCATTTTAGCATAATAATATTAAATATTTTGCAACACTGGCAAGACGAAATAATGTATTTTTGCTTTCACCCCTAAACAAGGCAATAATGACACAAGAATCCAAGGTGGTGGTGACAGGGAGTGAAAAAGAACGAGAAGACTAATGATGGTGGATTGAGGAAAGGACAAAAGGGACAGTTTTCAAAAAGACAGAAGGTAGACATTAACATTGGATTTAAATTTTTGAAGATTGTAGTTGTCAGGAAAAATGGTTAGAAATATATACAGTTGGGAAGTGTGAGAAAATAACCTATTAGCTCAGAAGTGACCTTTGCAACCAGCTAGTTCAAAAGAAAGGGCTTTTTTCGTTTGAGTAACTGATTCTATATCCCCAAAAATGTATCAAGCGATACATTTTCTTGCGAAATTTCGACGATGTCTGTGTTATGAATAATCAGGAGTGGTCGCCTCTTGTCTTGTTACTAGCCTCTCTGAGCGAGCTATTTGTGTTTACTGGGACTATAAAAGGACATTATACTCAAACCCTGTATTCTCAGTTGAATAAAACTTTCTTAAAGCCACCACCAGCGTACTTTTGTCATTACAGTTTGTTTATTTACGTATGGACAAAGTACGTTAGCAGGCACGGTCACGAAGATGCATGTATGAGAGATGACATGAAAAGCAATTCAGACAATCGTATATCGCTATTACAGGTTCGTAACCAGTTTCGAAAACGTAGTTGACTTTTGTCATTCTGCCTTTCGCTTTCACGACTGCTTGAATCAAGACATATAACGAGGTTTTGATCTCCCTTCAATTGCATTTTGCATTGTATGCTAGACCGATCTGGAAGGCTTTTATCTCGCGTACGCTGAACGGCGACGATTAAGATTGAGCCATGATATCCCTGAATAATCTACGAGATTATATACTATATAGATATTTAAAAGGGTCCTGTCGTTACAATATCACTACTTGTCTATAACATGAGCTAGTTCAATATCGTTCTGCGGAAAACATTGATTTTTATTTTATATTGAAATATTTACATAGATATCTGAACACTCTTAAGGGATTAAATTATAGAAGAAATAAACTCTGCATGAGAATATGGATATTCACGTTTTCTTTACGAACAATATTCTTTCTATTTCATTTCTCAATATCTCACATTTTATCGAAATCA
>CAHIKZ030000567.1:147500-195000 GCA_903632075.3 Acanthosepion pharaonis
CATCGTCGCGAACAATTCAAATAATATAAAAAAAACTAACTATATATATATATATATATAATATATATATATATAAATGACAATAGGAAAACTGTAGTAGTTGCCGACGCGTTTCGTCCAATGTGTATATTCCCAAGGCAAAAAAAAAAACGAAATGAATTTATTTAAACAAAGTAACTAATAATAACTGATGTAATGAATATGCATACACCTGAATTCTCTCTCACAGTAATATGATTGGCTGGTGTCAGCCATAAATACAGACTGATATGGAGGTAGAGGGAAGACGCCTATTAGCTACACCTATAGTCTTCGCCTATTGCCTACCACTACGATGAGGACCAGTCTATTACGGTACCTGCTAGATTGTCCTACTTGGTTATCGTGCCGTGTTTTAGTTGCGAGAGTAACAGTTGGGCGAAACAAAGGAAATTTTGCTACATTCATTTCGGAATATATTAATTAAGGGTTCAATCGCTTGGATAGATAATAATTTAATTTATTTTCAGTATGATCCGTTCATATTCTCGGATGATACTTTTGTTGTTACCCTGTTTATACATATTATTTGATTCCTAGTATTTCCACATTAACGCAATGTTATCCTTGAGATGTGTTTTAAGACAGAAATATACTCTTCATAATTTCCCAAAACGACCACTAATTTTGGGTTCAGTTTTGAGTCATATATTCTAGCAATTTCTACATGTGTAATCTCGAAAATAATACATTTAACAATTTAAAACCAAAACTTCATCGACATAAGTTATGTTGATGATATCTTTATATTAATCAAGAATATGGAGATAATATATAAACTCCAAAAACAATTTTAAAATAATTATGTCCTTAAATTTACATACCAACATAATAATATTATTAAAATTCCTTTACTAGATATATTGATAAACACTAATCAAAATAAATTCACTATCATTCTATATATAAAAAAACACCAACATAAATCCATGCTCCTTTAACTGTAAGTGTGAATGACCAAATTATAAAATAACAATTATACAAAAAAATAAACCATGCAAAAGCTAATTCTTCCACAAAACTGTCTTTCTTCAGTGAACTAAAAATTATAAAAGAAAATCTTACTAATAACTTTCTTAATTATATTCTTGATGAACAAATGAGGTGCTCTATTAGTAATGCTAATATAAAGCAAATTGAATATAATAGTAATAAGACTAACCACAAATATGTTATTGTAACCAAATCCATTCTAATTATAAACAAGACGAAACATTCCTAAAACATTTTAATAAATACAAAAATATCCACCACTTAATACTAGGAAAAATGAATTAATTATATATTAAACTAAATCACGTATATCCAATTTAATCATTTGTAACGATATTTCCACACCAACTAATGTATTGCAGAATATCAACATTGCATATTAATTTGAATGTCTTGTTGAGAGACTGTGTCACCAACGGAAAAAATAATATTTATATTTGGCCCTATTACGACGACGTTGTGTCGGTTGTTGAGTTTTCACTTTTTTATAACATCTCTAAATATTTACAACAGCATTCTTGTCCACATTCGCAATTTAGAATACTTTTTTCCCGAAATTAATAGACATATACCAAAGATTCCTGAATATATCTATATTAAAATTTGAAAACAACCCTTAACAACATTAATTATCAATACTGCACAAATATTGTAATAACTTTGCAATGGATAGACTAGAATATCAAGTTCTATATTAATAGTTTCTCATAATAATTTCTTCTTTTACAAAAAAAAAAAAAAAAAATTCACAATTTATAATTAGTTACTTCCCCAAGAGCGTAAACATACACAGTATGTCACGAAAGTTAGCAGTCCTGGCTTTAAACGTAAAAGTAGAGCTTTCAAATGAACATAGCAATTTTGTCTTTGTGAATGATAATCACTACATCCTTGTCTTAAAAATGCACCCTGGGGATGGCAGTGCGTTAATTTCGAAAGTACTTGGAATAAAACAATATATATATCAATATGGTAATGTTTTCTCTTCTTTTAATACTGACACCAAAATCTCATCCGAGAATATGAATGGATCCTATTGAAAATAAGCAGATAAAACTGGACTAAATTATTCAATGAATCTTCTCCAATGAATACATGCTGCCAAAAAACAATATATATATATATATATATATATATATATATATAGTGTGTGTGTATGCACATATAAACAATCCCCTCTCGCCAATATAACAGAATAGTCTACAGCGATCAATACAAAAATTAGGCGAAAAGTAACTTTAATTACCTTCCCATACCAAAAACAAACTTTTAAATAAATGATCAAAACTTATCATAAAAATTTACTACGTCACTAAAACACAGAAAACGAAAAGTATAAATAAATATATAAAATAAAAATAAATAAGTAAAAAAAAAAAAAAACGAGGAAAATAAATTAATCCAAATAAATAAATAAACAAAGCCTCCCGCCAAAATAACCATTATAATTGACTACCCACAATGCACCACTGACCCATGTATATATATATATATATATATATATATATATATATATAATCAGTCACGCAAAAAAAAACACATGTGGCCTGATGAGTGCGTCTAGCATGCAACAGTCTGTCGTCTGAGAGTTGACTTCAATGTTCACAATATATATATATATATATATATATATATATATATATAACCCCATTAGACACCCAGATTTGACTCTGGTAGATAATCAACAGCAAACACGCTCAACCTAACAAAAAAACAGGATAGGTCCCCAACAAGGACACTTGTTTGGGGGTATAGTATCCCTAATAGGAGATATAGAACTTCGCCATGCCTGCAAATACTAACTTGACCAATACGGGCGAGTTATAAATCTAAGTAACAATAAATTTCCAGGTTATTAAATAAAGGACTAAGCTTTTGCCCTAGTCCCCGAAGGTTTGATAAAGACACCTTGACAAAGGACCTGAAATCCTACTTCAGAAGAATGAGGCCAAAAGCCCACTACGGGGACAATGATCACACACCTTCCATACTTGATACATTAAAAGAGAAGGATACTACCTACACCCCACAAAACG
This sequence comes from Acanthosepion pharaonis, assembly GCA_903632075.3. Taxonomy (NCBI): domain Eukaryota; kingdom Metazoa; phylum Mollusca; class Cephalopoda; order Sepiida; family Sepiidae; genus Acanthosepion; species Acanthosepion pharaonis. The sequence goes on from CAHIKZ030000567.1 coordinate 150,569, forward strand.
CAGACATTAATATACAGACGTTTGAAATGGCCAAAGCAAATGACACAAAGTAAACAATAGCACGTAAGCTGCCAATATTACTGAATGGGAACGTATAGCCCTTGAGACGCTGACACATAGAGATGACCTAATCATAACACAGACTGACAAAGAGGGTGCCACAATGATCTGGGGAATCAAAGAAGACATTAAAGAGGCCAACAATCAGCTAGCCGACAAAGAAACCTATAAAAGCTTACCTAGAGATCCCCTTCCCGAATACCAAAAAAAATTTAGCTCACTAAACATAATGATTCGCAACAATCTAATCGACAAGGAAACATGCACAACACTTAAACCCACAAACATCACACCTGTTAACTTCTATCTCCTTCCTAAAATAGACAAAGGCAACAACCCAGGAAAGTCGGTCATTTCATAATTCAGCTGCCACACGACCAAAATTTTCAAATACGTAGACCATTACATACAACCCCTAGCTAAGGAAGAAAATTCCTACATCCGAGACACAACAGATTTATTTTAAAAAAATTAATAACATACAAACAGTTCCAGAGAACGCTATTCTAGAGAATATGGACGCTCTATTCAAACATTAAACACATCGAAGAGCTAACCGCCCTTCAGGAAGCACTTTCTAAAAGAAGAAAACAAGACCCCCCCGCCAAGAAGTTATCATAAAACTCATGGAGCATATTCTTACATTGAATACTTTCAACTTCAATGGACCACACTACCAGCAAATAAGGGGCTGAGCCATTGGTAACGCTGCAGTTCCATCATATGCTACAATAATCATGGGAAAATTTGAGGAGGCCCATATCTATCCCCTCATCGGTAGCGACTGCGTATTCTATGCAAGATATGTCGATGATATATTCTTTGTATGCACGAGTAGTAACAATAAACTTATTCAATTCCTCATGATCCTAAACACATCCACAAGATCAGTAACATTTATAAACACCTGCATTTACATAGATGAAAACAGGAAATTAAAAGCGAAACTACACACTAAAATCACCCGCAACTATCTATACTTTAAGTTTTCCCACCCTAAACACCTTAAAGTGAACCTTCCATATTCACAAGCATTTAGACTCAGAAGAATATGTTCCAACAATGAAGAATTAAATAAACACATTGAAAATCTGGAGCATCAGTTCACAACACGATTCTATAAAAACACCTAACAAACAAATAAATAAGGGAACAAATAAATAAAGCAATTTCCACACGTAGAGAAGACATCCTAATGTACAAGATTAAAAATGAACCCAGACGCATCCCTCTAGTAAACACTTTCAACCCCACTCTGACTCCACTAACCCAAATAATCAAAAGTCACTGGGAAATACTACATCTCAAATCAGACCTAAAAAAAATTGCATGAGGAACTCAGCCTTCTAGCATATTTTAGACCTAAGAACCTAAAAGAAATCATAGGTAGTAACCACATTTCAGGGGACAAGGTAATCCGTAATAAATCAACAACAAAAACAACAGGATTTTCCCGACCATGTAACAACAAAAGAAGTTTATGCTGCAACCACATTAAACACACAAATCCATTCACTATCTCAGTCACTAAATCTACTTTCAAAATCTACCACGACTCTAACTGTAGAAGTCATGACATAATTTACCTCTTAGAATGCACACTATGCCAAAAACTATATGTAGGAAAGTTTTAATGGCCCTTTCACTAGAGAATTAATTAATAATTATCACAATTGAATTAAGTTGATAGCCCATAAAAGATTATTACCTGTAGAACAACATTTCCGCCTAGAAAAACACTATTTCAAAACCCATGCCAAATTCACTATAATTGAGAGAATAGAAAAGTCCAGAGCAGATAACATTAGAAAGATTTTAGAGTTCCATGAAAATAAATGGATACAACGCTTAAAAACGCACTATCCAGCCGGGCTTAATCATAAATTTAACAATATAGATAGTATTAATATATAACCCTACAAATCGAAACCTACCCACATTTCTCACCCACACAAGACAGACATTCTTACGGAGGTGTTGAGGCCTCACATTTATACACACACACACACACACACACACACACACACACGAATATACACCCTTATACACATCATACTCACTCCCTCCCTAATGAGCCAAATGATAACACACACCCATAATAATATACACACTTACACACATCATACTCACTCACTCCTTAAGAACCAAATAACACACACACACTTAACAGAGACACATCCCCTTTCCAGGAACTAATAAAACTGTCAAAATGACCAAGGAAATTCAGAACAGCATGAATTCATCCAGCTCTTATCTCAAATAACAACTTAAAAAACACTGCTTGACCAACACAAAGACTGACCGAAATTCATGGTAAAAGAAATAAAAAACAAATGAAAACTACAGACAAAAGTTCATTTCCTCCAGCAAGACATTCATTTCTGTAGTTTACTTCTACCAGCAAGCAGAAAATTATTTTTCTCCTGATGATAGCCATGTTGGCCGAAACTAGTCGAGGAATCTAAATAAAATAATAATAAAAACGAAGGAATGTTAATATACAACCTAGTGTGTCTGAAGATTTTCATTTTTTAATATTTTTAATTGTTCAATATGTATATATATATATATATATATATATATATATATATATATTGTGAGAGCATAAACTACCTACACAATAGACTCTTCCAGGCCTATATTAAGTAGGCAACATAACACTCTAGAGAGTGACACAGAGAGACAGTGAGAGTCTCGTACAACTACCAGTATTGGACACTAACATATAGTAAGCTCCGCTTACACTATCTCTGTAACCTGTTGTTAATATATATTTCTTACATCTAATCCGTGTTCCGTGTTTTCCTTCTGTGGTCCCAACTTTGGCCCCACATCAATATTATATTTAAGTTCAGATTTGAAGGCTCTTTTTATGGTAAGAGCCGTTCACCCTCCTTACTATCATGATTAACCTGATCTATTAATGATAATTAGTCCTGGGGAAGATAATACTGTTTTTGTGACTAGTCTGATTATTGAATACTATTACCACGACTGACTCTTGCCAAACCCCATATCGCTACTTCCTTGAAATCGGATCACCGGCATCTCCACTGGATTTATGAAAATGATCCCTGCGTGGATGCTCTCTAAATATTACAATCTTGACCTCTTCCGATTAAGATACTATTGTTATCTACACTCATTATCCTAACATCCAGCCCCCGACTCTTTCACATTTATCACATCTCACTCCCCATATCATTTTAACATTAAAGTTCCATTTTGAATGACTGGTGAGCAGTAAACTATTTGAACTGTTATACAAAAATTTTTACAAAAATAAATTAAAATTGTAACTTTTTGGATCGATGCAGTTATGCTTTTTACTATTCTGAACTTTGTGTTCATTCAGAAGATAGGCGTTCATAGCTTTTCAAAACTTCCTGACATATTATTTCTTACTAAAGTATGTATTTTACTCATCAAGTAGGTGGCCTGCTGCCTACTCATGTCCCTCTTTCTTTTTGATATGGCCCGTAATTGTCAAATTTTCCAAGCCCTTCTCCCTCCTTTTGTGTATAATAATTTTCAACTTTTTCTTTTTAAATCTGAGGATAATTTTCCTTTTTATTACCTTTTCATTAATAATTCCTCGTTACTTACGTGCGCCATGCATGGTATTCTCAACATCCTTCTGTAGATCATATTTATGTTTTCCTCTACTCTTCTCTCCATCATACAAGAAATCGTCCTGTATACACTATTATATTACTGGGGTTGATTTATTACTAGTTTTTGTCACAATATGACATTATATGTTTACTATTAGTTTATTACTATCAAAATGTTACATTTCCATGCGAATAAAATATGTGAAAATAGGCCACTCCCCCTACCAAGAGAAAGAGGAATACAGATGGTCTTCAGAAAGTTTTTTTTCCTTTGTTTTTGTAGTAAGATTTCATACTTTTCATTTGAGGCTTACACCGTCTGGTCGGCTAATGAATGTCGAATGTTTCTTTATAAGGAAACGGCTAATACTACCTTTATCATTAATGAATCTCCGAAGTGACATCCCAAACAGAATGAAGGTTGCTACTGAGAAAATTCGACTTTTATTCTTTTGAAATATTTGGATTCTCGTGACAATGACTTTTTGGCTTCATAATGGCAAATTATTTATTATGTAGTCCTTGCCTAATTGCAGTGATAAGAATTTTGTGCTTTGATTAAAGCTGCAGAATATCAATAAAAGTCAGTATTCAAAACTTAGACGTATCATATTGGCAATGCCACCTGCTGACCCTTTCCGGGAGATAATTACAGCCTCAATACATTGGCGTACTTCTTGGAATCAAATCGGTTGTCTTGACATCGAGCTTGAATAGAACTCAACCTTCATGGATAGAGCCTAACATAGGTTATAATAATAATAATAATAAAGGCAGTGTTTCAGTGCTTACGGTGCCACAACTGCAGGCAGCTGTAACTGCGCGTATAAGAAAGAAAATCAATATTAGAACCTGTATTTGATCTTTAATATAGGCTGATACTGTGGTAATTTGGGGACAAATTTTCTGTTGTCGAAGATAAAACTGTTCCCCCAAAAAACAATTCCTAGTTTAATGTTTTGAAAAGTAATACATACATGTATAAAATGCGTATTCTACTACTGGACTTTTTATTTTAGTAAAGCAATTATTTTACTGATTTCAGAAGCTAAGGTATAATAACATCACAGAAAGTTCACTTGGTAAAAAGGAGGAGCAAAGAAAACAACTGAACACAAAAACAAACAATACTGTCTACTTAAGCAAACGATGGTCACCGGAGATTTAATTTATCTTATGAAATTATACTTGCTTTTAAGATTTTTCATTTCGGTGTACACTAATAAACAATCCGCTAATTGTGGTTAGCAATATATACTCCTCTGATGATGGCTCATCTTGTAAATTGAATCCTCACGTAGTGTCGACCTCATCTAACTCTTTAAACCGACATTAGTATAGGATCGTAGATAAATGGCTAACATTCACCAATTTCTTTATTATTTTCATCCCGATAAAAACGATAAAGGGACTAAACCGTAAGGGAATTACATAGACCTTCAACGCTTCTTAATGTCCGAGAATTTTGGCCTTAATATGAAACATAACGTAGGAATTATGCGAAAACTTTTGTAGGATTTTATGCAAGACGGTTGTGGAATCTTGTTTTCGTCTTCTTCATATCGTTTCCTTTCAGGATGTGGGCAGATATGGTTCTCCCGAACTTTCTATACATTGTAGTTCTTGTTAAGTTTTTCTAGTTTTCGTTATTCATTACACTTGTATAGTTTGTCCTTTGTTTTCACTGGATATCATAAACAGGATGATGCTTACTTAATGGAAGAGCCAAGAAGATTCATGATCCTTCTGATTCATGATCCTCAGCTAACATTCACAAGGAATGGTTATTATGCTAAAAACATACCTGATGACGAAAGCAAATAGGAGTGCCTCTGTTCGGAAGGATTTGAGGTGCGTCGAACCACTTTTTCAATTCATTTGTTCTCAGGTCCACCATGACTCTGGATGGTAGCGCCTGTTAGGGTCCCACCTATGGATAAATAGTGAACCCCAAAACTTGGATCAAAAGACTATGAAAATATAAAAATATAAAAATAAATTTGTATTGCAAATATTTATAGTAATAGATTTGACTAATAAATAAATAAAAAATACTAAATCTCCCAAATAAATTAAATTTAGACATTAAATACCCATAAGGAATTCTTTTCTCATTTTATGTGCCTTGCCTTTCAGAAAGTTGGTGATCATAGCTCTCCACTTTCCTCTATTCCTTGTAGCTCTCAATAGGTTTGCTGCCTCTAAACACTCCCCAAGACCACGTTGTGTCATCTATTTGCTTAAGTTCGCCAGGTATGTCATGCATTGCTTTCCCTTGTCTCTTTTTCGGTCAGATTCTCCAGGCCCTCCTTTCATATTGCGTGTCCCAGAAATTACATCTGCCTTTTCCTCATGTTAAGTATAAGCTTCCTCCTAGTTTTCATCCTCTCCAAGACTCATCGTTGCTCACACACTCGCTCCATGATATTCTTAGCATCCTTCTGTAGAATCACATGTCCGCTGCCTCGAGTCTGTCTTCATCTTTGTGGAGACCGTCCATCATTTGCTGCCGCATAGGAGGACATTACAGCAATCTAATCCTTATTTACGGATAGTTATAAATATATATTCTCAATAATAACCAAATTAAATATTAGAAGCCCTGCTTAAGTTAGTTAGCAGCTCAGTACTCTTTTTCTTTGTTACCAAAGAAATCCTCCTGTGTCGCTATACTCTGCCCAGCTTTTGGAATGCATCCTTGGCCATCCCAATCTGCCTTCCTACCTTAGATTATGCGTTAAAGAAGCCAAACCAAACGGAAGCAAATAAAGCCATGACTTTTCCACGGGATACTAACAGACCCAGATTGTGCCAAAGCCATCTCGTATTCCAAAACTGAGTGTTATGCTAACATCCTTGAACTCTTTCTCTGATGCTCTAAGTTTTATCTCACTTCAGTAAATTACTTGGTGCCAAATCGATGGCTACCTCCGATGTACCATTGCTTAAGACATTCTAGCGATGCACCAATGATGACTTGGATTCCTTGATTCCATCCGATCTTAATTACCAATAGTACTTTTCCACGCACATATATTCTTCCTCTGTTGCAATGGGAATAATTCCCATATCACTATATTTTTAACCTCTTCCAGCTGAGGACCAATCCTTATCTATCTTACATATCTTCAAAATATGCTACTCTTTCGTCTTCTCTGTACACCCTTACAACGCCCTAATTCAGTAAGTCCATACTTTGAGTTCTCTCATTGCGTAAACAATAGTAAAAATCAGCTGTTTGGTCACTGTTTTCTCTCTCTCTCTCTCTCTGTCCCTATTCTCATCAATATGTTCTACGAGGATTATTTTTTCCAGGATTTCTTTCCTCGTTGTCTTCGAAATGTCAACTCTCTATTTCTGATTCCACGTATACGTATCTTTTTTGTTTCTATTTTTCATAGAACTTAACCGTTGTTTATATGCTCTGTCTATGGTATTCTCAGAATTTTTTATGTTTCTCTGACACCTTCATTTGTGAGCAAATTGTCCAGTATTCACTGCCTTATTGAAGAAATCGTTATATAGCAGTTCTGCATTTTTTCTTTTGTATCAGAAGACATTTTCTTGTTTCTTATTGTTTTTTTAATCTTCAAACAACTTCCGCCATTTTACTGATCCGTTGGACTTCGCAGACACATATTCTGATACCTGTTAATACATTCTTCAATGATTTTATATTTCCTACTTTGTTGATTTTCACATCTCCATTTTGTAGCTCTCATCTTATTCTGTTCCTCTTGTTCTCAACAATACTTTCTGTTTTCTTACAATTTATGGTTAGTCCTTTCTTCCTACTTTCCTTGATACATATCTAGAATTTCTTTCTATTATCTTTCTATGTCTGGAATCGATATAGTATCATTTGCATATTTTATGTTTTTAATGTGGATTGCTCCGACCGTATGTATTGGATTTCTATAATGTATTTGGCAAATAAATCAAATTTGCCTAACAGTTAAATAAGATTTTGCATCTCACCTCATCAAATTATTTATCTTATTCTCACTTAACTTTATTCCAATGTCGAGAGGACCAGTTGTCAATTCAGGTAGTTAGCTTAGGCGATCATGTATCTTTCAATAATTTTTCCCGCAGTAGTTTTCCCTTTCTTTCTGCGGTAGACTAGTTGCCATGCAAGGCTGTATAACCCGGTATTTGCCATTAGTTGGAGGAAGAAGAAGAGGATTCATCACTTTTCCAAGGGTATTAGCACGTAAGTAAGTGTAATGGATTCGACTGCAATTCGAACTCGGCTCTCCGATTCCTCAAGTCGAGCGGCTATCCATTACTCCACCTTGAAAATTACAGCAATCTTATCCCTATTTACAGATAGATATAAATATATCATATCCACAATAATAACGAAATTAAATATTAGGGGTCCTGCTTAAGTTAATTATGTGTATTAGTGACTTACATATAAATTAAATAAAAATATTTGTAAGTGGATACATCACAGAATCTTGAAAGGAAATAACCTTATGAACACAGGAAAAATAACTAAAGGCTATCCGAACAAAAGGAAGGGATTCAGCCAAAAATGTGATGCTGTGAATTTTGGATTCATTTATGATGATCCCATATAAGAGACCGAAACAACTGGTTCTAACAAGTACTTTTTTCTTATTAGGCAAACTAAAGGTATCTGTCTGCTTAATGCCTCTTGAATAACTCGATAAAAAGTCATAATATTTCATCCTGATGAAGAGGAAATCGATAATAAAGTATATTGTAATTATTTGACTATTAAGTATTTCCTCTTCAGATTATTATTTCTTCAGATCTTTACAAAATTGTTTGAAAGAGACGTGACTCCACATCCATTCCTTTGCTGAGAAAAAAAAATCTTCCCTGAAATAGGAATTATAAAACTTTCTGGAAGATGGTAAAAAATAATGAAACAAACCGCTAACGAGTTATTCAGTAATCCCTCAATTATTTAATATAAATATTATTGTCAGAACATTTTGCTGTGGATTCCGAGTTGAAATCCGGTACCAATAAATAACAAACGCCAAGAATGAATATAGGAAAATAATGTATTAACGTAATAATACAAACTGGTAAAGCAGGTTGGTAGTTCCAGGCATACGGGTTAGTAGCAAAATATCTATACAGTCTTTGGTATTGAAGTATCGCTGTATGACTTCTTACTGAGTCTACGTGCTTGCTCGCTCACGGTGACTCTTGCTCGCTACGTTTGTTCTGTCTGTCTGTTACCTGACTCTCACTCTTCCGGTTACCTACAACCCTTCACTCCTCCTCCTGTTCCGTTCTTGCTCTCAGGTCTTCACGTAGCAGTAGTATATGTATATACTGGGTGAGTCCATTTGTGTAAAAAGGGGAGGATCCCTCAACACTTTTAAATTTTTTTTTTTTTTAAAGCAAACGAATTTTTCCATTATACTATGTGAGTAGCTGCGGGTATTGCACTGATTAACGACTCAGAAAGGGAAATTTATGAACCGTGTTACTAGTTGATCCGATTTAGGTCGATAGGTTCTCTTTCGCACAAATACCCTTGGGAATGGCAAGAACATTTTTTACACCATAGTTATGAATTAAATGCAAGGCTAACTGAACTCTGTTGTCTTGGAATACTAAGACTAGGAAAAGTCTCAAAGCAAACCGGAAGAGGGATAGAATCTATCGATCATTCATATCCTGGTCTTAAATGACCTTACAACCCTGATCCTTTACGACACTAGTGAAGTAATGTGTCGTGAGACAATATTTAATATTCGTTCATACCCTTCATTATAGAGTCATTTACAAGAACTAAAATAATTATTTCGTATCAAAGAACTTTCTACTTGAATGGAAGTAATTCACTATTCACATTCAATGACGCAGAAAAGATTTTATTTTCAAGGCTGAGAATACGACACTTTCAAATTGTTATGTGGGTTAACTTAACATCATGGAAAACAAATTCTACTAAATTTCTACTAAATTTGAATTATAATATTCTGGATGTATTCCTTTCACTATAAATCCTTTTGGCAAGGCAGGGATCCATCTCTCTTCGCTTTGGCCATCCTAAGCTCACTCAATATAAAGACTATATCGCCATGCAAAGATATATTAAGTGAGCACGTGGGTACACCATTTACGTATAATTGGATTTACTCTTATATTCTGGAAATTATGTTACATCTGTCTTGTGTGCATATGTTGTCATATCTGGGCAGGAGGTACCCAATACTCACTTTCTAGGTTTGACAGATTTCAAAATGATCCATGTTTAATTTTATAACGGATTACCCACTTCTTTAAAGTGCAACTTTGCAATTTTGCCGCTACCTTCTTGACAGATGAATTTTTAGTGACACCATCGCAGTCCTTTACAACAAAGAGCTTGGTACGTCTTCGATTTGAAATGAATACAAAGACTTTTTTATAAAATGCGCTTAGTTTTTGTTTGAATCACATAAAAATGAAATTAACCTATGAATACATTTTGCTTTTGAAGTTTTACTATTGTTTGATTTATTATTGTTTGAATTTGATGCCTGCGTGTCATAGATTTTAGAGTAAGAATAACATTGTTAATCATAAACAACACATAGATCTGTAGATGAAATCGCTAGTGATCCTTGTCTTATTAACCTTATGTGAAAATTTGTGTTGGAGATGACAATTACATTGCCCCAAGGACGAGGTCAGAGGGGAATCATAAAAAATAAACTACTTCATAAATTTCTTTTGAAAGAAAACTAGACGTAACAGGTAAGGAAAGCAGAACAGCATATTCCAACTGGATCAAATAAATCCTTTCGTTTGAAACGCATTGAAGACTTCAAAGATGACAGACGCCAATATTGGGTTGTGTGAGAAAACATGGAATAGGGTTCAAAACTATATATAATTTAGTATCTCGTTCTGAACTAATTGTTGGTTTAAATATTATAAAATGTAGCTTTTTAAATAATTACAGAAAAATTGAATTTGTAATGGCATATCATGTGTATATAATACATGTTCATTTGCAAACTTCATCAGGACTTCAGAAATATTTAATGAAATACCAATTCAAAATACTCTAAAATTCTCTTATTCTTTCACGATATTGGCAATTCTTTGCTTAATAAGGTAAATTTAACAACTAGAAATATGTTAGCAAACTTAGTCAAAATTGATTTAAGATCGAAGAATTACAAAATCATTCTGAATTTAATTGACAAGCCCACGAGTGACAGGTTATTTTGACTCTGAGTCACAATCTATTATTTTTCACATACTTCTAAGATAAGGTATTATGTACATTATTTACTTTATTCGGACTATTTTCCTCATCTTCGTCGCCATATTTATTACATCGTTTCGGCCGTTGTACGCTCCGGTCTTCTTCAAGTTGTTCGAATGTCGGACTGAACCCTTTATTTCGCTTACTGGGGTAGACTATTCTAGTTCCACGTGCCATGTTTAATGTATGTCAGTTATCAATTATCTCCTGTTAATTTCACTCTCCAAGTACACCACTTAACTGGGTATTGAACGCACACTATTTTGGTCTTGTCACTGGATCTAACTAACGCCTTTATCCACTTTGCCATGTGTCCTAAATTCTTGAAACTGCAAGAAGGTTCAGCCACCAAATGGTATAGGAAGATTTGAATCTTATTGTACGCCTAAACATCCTCCTTTAGAGCAAATTCTCGTAGGGGGGGGCGGTTTGGTTGTCGATGAATCGAACTTGCAGCATGTAGTACTGCTTAATATTGCTTTTAAAACTTGTCGCAAATATAGATAATTCTTGAGGTTTCCCCTTTCCGTTTACGTAATGTTAGCACAGATATCACAAACTCTTTTAAAGATAAACACTATTCAAATCTAAAAATCTGAATGCAATCCAATGACCTAGAGTAGAAAAACGCCTTTTCTACTTAGTGATGATCATTTATTATTATATCTTTTACTTTTTCAATGAAATAAATGCAAAAATATATGCAAATAGCATTAATGATTCAAGAACTTCATCATATCAAAAACGTAGACCGACGTTGCTCTTTCTTCAACTTACACAAAACGAACTGAAAAAATCACGTAATGTGCAATAAAAAAAAAAGTCTATTTTGATATACTCAATAATTTAAAGATGAAAAAATCTAATAGAGAAAAACAATTTCTACAAAATGGGTTGGATCGACATTGAAAATGGCCATCTATGACGTTCTGTCAAATTAATTCAGGTTAATAACTTTGCAGACTGGCATTACTCTTTTGGCAAATATGCAGAGAAAAATCTATCTTGGGATGAAACAACTAAAATTTTAGAATATAATTCATTAATTTTAAATGAAAGAAGAATGACAGGAAAATATTAATTATTTTTAATGAGTTTGGCGTAAGCAAGGCATTAAATCCACTAAGACGCAAAAGTTTACTGAGTGATTGAGAAAACTAGAAAAAAACATTTTTAAGTAGATAGAAAATAAAGTAACTTCAGGGTGTAGAAGATCATCGCTCTACAAATTTATTTTTCTTTGTGAATTGTTATTGCATTCTTCGGAAAGATCGTGGACTGGTTTCTCTTTGCCTCCTCTAAGAATTGGTATTCTGAATTTTCCTTCTCTTGACTGGTTGCTACACACATTTTGAGCGCATTTCTACTATGGTATTTAACCCATAGATAAGAGGGGAAGAGACAACTTCATGCCTCTCAATCGCTGTTACTTGGAAAATGAATGCAACAGACTAGGTCGGAATTAGAGCTCGACCCCCCGGTTTTTCTTTTCGTATTAATCTCTTTTGCACTTCCATCAAAGCCGGGAAAAGACATAACCCGTTAAATATGGTTGGTCTTTCTATTCTGGAAGTGTTAATCTTTTTGAAATATATATTTGTCTATGAATACAGCTAAATGGAAAATATTATTCGTAGGATTCAGTCAGTTTCTTTTGTTTGATTTTGTTATTGATGAACCATTTACTTCGATCCATATAATTTATTCATGAAACTGACTTTGGGTTTCATTGTATTTATTAATTTCTTTGCGTGACATTTCCCTTCAGTCGTATTTTATTCGTATGGAATTCTCATAGACACGTCGACTTGATGATGACTAAGCATTAGACAATGGAGGCATGGTTTCATTTAGATACCTACTGTTTCCGATGGAAGATAAAACGGCAAAAACCTAAAAATACGTTTCTCTTTACTCCAAATAAATCGTATATTTAATAGAGATTGGTTACAGCTCATACACTCAATGACATTAACTATGAAGCGGCCATAATGTGCTGACCGTGTTTGGAAGATAAAACATTCGTATAACTCTAGATACATACATAAAATAACCCATAAATACAGTTAAATGTAAAATTAAAATCATCCCTGATAATAGCTAAAATTAACTGAAACGAAACGAATAATTCTCATTGCTACTATATCATTGACTTTTTTCGTATTTTACAATGAAATTTTACCCATATTAGTACTTCGGGTGTTTATTCCACGAAGCCGTTCTTTGCAGACTGACCACAGGATGTCGATTGAATTTAAATCGGGGGAGTATCCGGGCCAGTCTCTAGTACATTGATTTGCTCACTGGTAAGGTTTGCCAGTGTGTTCCTGCAATGTTACAAATTTTCGTTGGCTTCCTTGGAGTAACATCCATCTCAGATAATGCCTGTAGGACAACTAATCGACAGTCGGCACAATAGCGTTTGGACGTGATAATAATCTGATCCAATGACGAATGACGCAATATTTTTCTGGACCAAACAAATGAAATCATAGACCCCGAAAATAGATTCATATTACTCACAACATTTCAAATGACCTAGTCTGAGGAAATAGATTATAACCTGCCATTCTAGTGGGTTTAAAACTGACCGTATGATGAAAGAAATGAAACTAAAGCGGTTGTTTTAAATAGTTTGAACAAGGGTGTATATAGTAATGGTTCTTAAACTTTTGCTTTCCAGTGCGTTCTTGCAGATATTCTCACGGGATGGCAACAACTATATTAAAATAACACTGGTATATAGAGCAATGTTAATGTCTCGTATTTACGGGTTGCTGCTTTAATACCGCCAAACACCGGAAGTAATTTGTTCCTGCAAAAGACCAGCGAAGTACACAGTGTCAGATACTATAAGTAAATGAATTCAGCTTGCAGGTTTTTTTTTTTACATATTATATCCGAATGTTGAAATTGCGGCTACAAATGTCAAATATGCGGTGGTAGTATCCGATACTTTTTATTCTTATTAATGAAAAAGAAATAATGATATGAATGAACTAAAGTACGAACCTATGATGACGTAGGATGCAAAAACTTAGGTCAGGGCTTACGTCCGCATCACGTTGAAAGCTGAATTTGATTTCTAGTCGAGTTCGTTACAATCACGTACGCCCAAATACACCTGGGAAAGGAATGAATCCTTCTTTACTCGCACTTGTTGGTAAATAGCCGGCTAGACTGGATTTTATAACATCGGGTGGCAGTGATTCTAGAAGGAAAACTAAATTAAACCACACTGGAGAGGGTTGAGCTACGTCATTCTATCTTTCGACTTGCTGTACATTTGGCGCCCCTACGACCCTCAGCATATGATCGTTGTTTCTTCGTATATATTTGACGAGAACCATTGGATAGTTCTTATATAACAGTAAATGGTCTACCAATTATTTGACTATGCACACACACACAAATACATACGCACAAACACACACACACATATATAAATGATTGTGTATTTGGGTAATCCCTCTTTTTTACAAATTTAATTAAAAACTACAGACAAGGTACTGAATTTTTTTTTTATTCATTTTTCACGGGTTCTTAAAATTTACATCTTTTCTGGATATAAATTATGCTGACATTATCCGAATGTTCTGTATGTTCGAGTGCTTTCGGCTATACTTTTAGCCATTATCAAGGATGATTTTAATTTTACACTAACTGAATTTATGAATTTTTTTATGTATGTATCTAGAGTTATACAAATGTCTTATTTTCCAAACACGGTCAGCACGTTATGGCCGTCTTAATAGTTAATGTTAGTGAGTGTCGACTTTTTTGTTTTAATTATAATGATACTATTATTTTAACCTTTTTGTACATGTTGATAAGGATATTACATTTGCATAATTTATTATTTATATTTATTTATTTATGAATTATTTATTTAATGAATAATTATATTGGATATACTACAACATTCCTAGCAAGAAGACTTACGTTATATTTCTCTGTTCATGCAACAATTAGGTCTCATTTAAATACACGTGGATACCTGCCATATTTGAATATATATGCTTCCCTTATGGAGAAATATGCCATATTTTATTGACCGCTTCGCTTCCAGAATATGGAGTCTTTCTTTGCAGTTGCGTTCTTTATACAATTTTGATATTATCTACTAAAATTTGTCATATGCTAATATTATTTTCTTATTTGTTATATGTTCATCTATGTACCGATAATACAAAACAACTTTGTCAGGCATAACTTGTGCATATTAATTAACGGTATAAATTTGGGAGAATATATTGCTGCCAAAATTAACCTTAAATATACACACATACCTTTTCGTGCTTCAAACATCTGTATTGACATTACTGACTTTGACATTAACTTGAACGAATAAATTAATGTTTGGAAATACGAAATTACCAAATCTTCTGTCTGTATATATCTCTCTCTCGACACACACACACACACACACACACATATATATATATATATATATATATATATATATATATATATATGTATTAAGAAATGGACAAAGTCCGACAATTTATTTATTAAAGACATTTTTATGTTTAACTTATGTTTAACTTATAGATACAAGTATTTAAGTAAATGCTCTGTTTATAATAAACAATATTATATAACATTTACCGGCCTGAATGTCCGAAAAATTTTCATAGAAAATATTCGTCCTTTGACAGGATTCGAACCTGCATCCTATACGGAACCGTCATTTACGCTGACGTGCCTTGACTGCTCGGCCACAAAGGATCGTTCGGTTGTGTGTATTTTACAGTGAACTAAAGAATATAAAGCAGACACTTATTAATAATAGCTTTCCAAACTATATAGTTGATGAACAAATAAGATGCTTTCTTAGAAATCTCAATACTAAGCAAATTGTACATAATACTGCTTCTACTGATCTCAAACATATTAATCTCCTATATCGTAATCAAATGCATACTAATTATAAACAAGATGAAAATATACGAAAACATTTAGTAAATTCTAATATATCAACTACAGATCCTAGCAAAAATATTAAATTAATCATATACTACACTAAATCTAGTATATCCAACTTAATTCTTCGCAATGATTCTTCTCCCCCGGTTAGCGATTTGCAAAAAACCAACATAAATAATAAATTCTAAATTCAAGTGCCCTTTAGGAGAGTGTCTCTCCAACGAATTAAATAATATTTATGTTGGCCACACCACAAACTCGCTTTCACGACGTTTGACACTACATTTGAATGAAAACTCTAACATTTTTATGCATTTAAATCAACATGCCTGCCCGCACACACAATTGCGTAAAATACTTGTCGAAAACAGAAGTATACTTCGACATGAAAACAATAGACAAAAACTAAAAATCCTTGAAGCATTATACATCAAACAGTTGAAACCCAACCTAAACAAAATAAATTATGGCATCTCTACAAATATTCTTAAATGACTATATTTAGTAACAGAAGCCATTGGTTTATACCAACGGATTTCCATACTTCATACTTCTCCAATTCACTCTCGTGTGGTCATGTGTGACGTCATGAGATGCGGTGCGATTTTCGCTTCTAGCGTCTTATATACGCGTGTTTATCGTTGCTAAGAAATCATCTATGTAAACATTGACAGACTACCATCACTGTCTTTTCCGTATATTGCTTAATATGTTGTAATTGACATCTTTGATAATGGCTTAAGTAAGCCGAAAGCTTAGATTGTATTAAAAAAATTTGGATCAATATTGTGATTTTCTTTCTTCGTTCAACGATAATGTTATCAAACTTATCAGACGTTACGAAAAAAATTTGCATAAAATAAATAGACAACACTTGTCTATATTATTTAATGAAACGTGTATGAGTGTATATATATGTGTGTGTGTGTGTATTATCCGATTGTGACTAGAAGGGATAATACGGAGAATATAAAACCAGGTAGAGCACAATATAGACTACAGAGCATTATAATGATAATAAGAAGAGGGAGAATTTAATTATTCATTTCGATTATAATTTATTTCGTGAACAGCAAGTAGGAATGGTGTTTCCTGACGAAGCTTAACTCGGTTTTGAAATCAGTGTTACCTTTTCCTAGAGCGGTCGCCACCCAAGGCATAAAACCCAGCCTGTCCCAATCTATTTGCCCATAGCCTTGGGTGGGGAGAAAAGATTATCCATACCTTTGCGAAGGATATTAGCACGTAACTGAATGTAATGGATCCGACTGGAATTCGAACTCTGCTTTCCGAGTCGCTATCCATTATCCTGCCATGCCTTTCTATTATATATATATATATATATATATATATATATATATATATATATATATATATATATATATATATATATATATATATATTTAGATATGCATACATGGAGGAATATACATTCATAAAATCAACGAAATCATCGTGGCAAGCAATCAGAGAATTTATCTTACTATAAATGCATTGCAGTTCATTAAACGAAAGGAAACGTTCAAAATAATTGCAAAATATTTCATTACCGCCAGGACCAAATTCCACACATCCTTCTGACCTCCAGACGGTGAAAGTAACACAGATCATGGCGAGTTGAGTCATTATGTATCCGTTGATATATTTAGCAATTCTCTGAAGAATAAAGAATTATTTTGACATTGTCGAAGAAACGTAATCTTCAACTGCTAATGTATTTTAATATTATTTTATTACTGTGAATTGATTAAGCTTATTTCATGTTCCCAATATTATGCATAATCTATAATAGGAATTTTCAGTAATAAAATTCCTTAGCGTAAACGTATTTTAATATATGGATTTTATCTCTCACTAACATTTACTCTTTTTGAAATTCTGTCAGTGCATTTTTATCGTAAAATTATTCCTCGTCTGACACAATATTAACAAAATCAGCAGCATATTTAAATTCAACAGCACCTAAAAAGGACGGAAAGTCTGTGTTAGTTTTGCTGAGAGAATTCCAAGATTAGTTCTACACTGCAACAACTGACTTCTTGAAAGGGATAACACATACTATGTTATTAGAAAAAAAGTTTTATTTAATAAATTAATGAAATCAGAAATGTCAGTTATTATTTATTTTACGCTATTTTAAAAATGCTATAGATACGTCGATTAATATCATTTGAACACATTAAAAATTGTTTTAATTTTTAGCCTTTTTACGGGCAAATTTCCGCGCGGTGATTTGATGGCGTTGAACCAATCTCAAAAGATTCACTAATGTGAAGAGTGACTTGGACAAGTAAACCTGAAGGAACCCGTCCCATTTCTAGTTTGCCCACGACTGATTCCCTCCTACTAGAAGTCTCGTTTTGCTCACAGACACGGAGCTGTTCACTCCATCAGTATAAACCTTAAGATTGGTCATTGACTTTATTTAAGAAAGCCCTCCGCCTCACTATGCCGAGTTATCACATCACTGTTTGATATCATAACTACAGCTCCCAGCCTACACATTGAGCGTTTTGAATCTACAATAAATTTCCTCAACACTTTCATAGATACTTGTTTTTAACCCTGCAAGCTGACGCGTTTCTCATCAGAAAAGCCTGACAGGGGATCGGGTTCAAACACATATAACCAGATCATGCGGCAAATAGTACGATGTTATATTTTACCAGTAACGCTTGTATTACGTAGGCTTAGACTGGGCTCCATAGAGACATATACAGCCAGTGATTAAACGGCATTTCTGAGGGATGAGCTTCCCAGGTAGAAATAAATAGATAGGACGAATTGTTTCTCATCTGGAATCAAGGGTCACATATCAGTGACCAAGTTGGAAGATATTGGCCCTTGTTTGATCTGGAGAAAGATGGATACAGCCATTACTACATGCCTAGGACAGGCAAAGCATTAATGAATAACTTTCCAGCTTTCGATTCGTATAGAGAGACAGATATAGTCAGGTATTCACCTGTTCATCGACTTTATAACCAGACCCTTGTTTTATTTATTTTTCGATTTTCTATTCCTTACTCTTTTACCTGAAAGCCGGTGGCCATTTCTCTGCGGTATTCATGGCTATAACTCTCACCTACTTGTTCCATCATTTTCACCATTCTTTCACAAGTATCTCATCCTTAAGATAATAGATGCGGTGATTTAAGAGAAACAAGCCGCGTCGTCATATTTTATACTATACGTTGAAAATATCACGAATATTATAAATATGCATGCTATATATAAGCTAGCTGATATTAAACAACAGTGTGACCCGGATATAAGAGAAACCCGGATACAAGAGAGATTTTCTCTGGTCCCAAATTAGAGCCTGTGTTAATGTATATAAATTAGACCAAACCCGGATATAAGAGAAAACCGGATATAAGAGACTTCTTCTCCGGTCCCGACAACTCTCTTATATCCGGGTTACACTGTAATACCAAAATGTTTCAACCTAGTGCAGGCCTTAATTACGATATTTTACTAATAAAATGTTTAAACATTGTGTATATCACTGAAAAAATTAAGTAATTACAGACTACATTCGATGAAATGAAAAAGTTTTAACGAACATAAAGTATAATTTCTCGTATTTAATAACAAATCCATATATACAATTGCTTGGTGCACATGAAAAGACAAGTATGAATAACTACTTTCTTAACCAAATATTTAATATTAATGTTGGTTAATATTATATGATGAAATATCATGAATAATATAAATATGTATGCTATATATATAACCTAGCTGATAGGGTCACCACGAAGCACGGTAATAGCAAGCTTGTCTCGCTTGAACAATTACGACTGAGTAGTGAGTTCGATCCTCAATGGGTGCTCCATACTTTCGGCCTTGTGCCACATCTACGCTATGCTTGGAAAATCAACATTTCTTAACTGCTATTAATTAAATTACTACCAAAATGTTTTAAGCGCAGGCTTTCATTACGACAATTCCCCTAATAGAATATTTAAAACAGATATATCTTTGAAAAAAGTAATTAATTACAGACTACATTGGATGAAAGGAAAAGGTTTTAACTGACACAAAGTCGGATATATTTCCTCGTATTTAATAACAAATTCATATATACAATTATTCGGTGTACATGAACAGACAAATATGAATAAATCCTTGCTTAACCAAAGAATTTTTTGTCATAAGACATAACATCTTCGTGAAACTCGATGACATACTGTGAGTCAAGATTCTATCAACTCTGGTAACGTGTTCCCATATGATCTGGTGCCAATGTCAGCATTACATTATTTAATAATTGTAATATCTTTCTATATTTCTGTAATATGGTACTGTAACTCTTTACACTATTTTATATTGTTCGAACTATTACCCTTATCTTTATTGTCATATTCACGACGTTTCAGCAGTGGTAAGCTCCGGCCTTCTTCAGGTGATATATGTTGGTTATTTTGAACTGAGCCCTTTATTTCGTAACTTCCATAGATATGCATCAAATACAGGTCTATTTTGCAAGAGAATTTCAGGAGAGACAGACATACTTTTGCTTTTGTAAAAGGGCACTAGTTTGCGGCAACTTAATAGTCGATATTAAGTATATGTGATATAAATTTACAAGTTTTCTCTTCTCAAATTCATAGACTTACCGGTGTATTAATGTAAACAGGTTTCCTACACTGGCCAATGATCTTCGCTCTTAGTTTTAGTTAAAACAACAGAACACACTGTTTGATGGCTGATGATGATTTTGCTTTACTCAGATGTAAAATAGAGAGAGAAAGATGTCAGCATCATTGCTTCTTATCAAATGTTTTGGATTGTACAAGAGACAATGTATTCTTATTTTAAATCATCTGAACATTTCTGACAATTTGTATTACCAAATCTACCCACTCAACAAAACGATGAACATTACTATTAAACGGCTCATCACTTACTGCTTTTTTGTATAAGCTCATCGCCGAAACCTTTATCAATGCCGAGTGATGCATCATTATTTATATTTAATCAATCTGAATAACGAATATGTGAGACATTTGCCTGTTCACTATTTCCACAAAATCTCTTCATTAATGTACTTTACTACTATTTTACGACAAATACAAATTTTATGCATTTTCCTCGATAAAATTTAAGGCGTTTGTGTGAGTATTATGCAACGAAAATTAACAAATTTATTAGATCAGATTGTACTTGTGGTTACTTATACTATTTTAAAACTGTTTTTGTTTTTATAGTCGATCATAGCATTCCACATGTCACTGTTTTATGCTCCATTTAACTTCCTTATTGTCAATTTTGTCGTCATCATAGTATTGTAGGTTCCTCCACTTTTTCGCGGAAAAAAAAGCACAGCGTAATGAAAAATGCCACAAACTTAATAAATATAAAGATTTATCGTCTATATATCTATGTTATTATTAAGCTGAAAGACCAAAGTCTTTTTTTATTATTTTTTGAATTTTTTTAATCCTCTGTAACACGTTCGAAGCTTTGGTTAAAATCTTTGTTTTGTTTACGTCATCGCGGTGGCATAATAATTACAATGACATTTTTTTCGCTTTTTTTTCTGTTGAAAACACATTAATTTGGAAATTCTTGTAAAAATCAAATTATTGTCCGATTTTCATTAAATTTTTAGGACTTATTCACAAATAAGCGAAAAACAGTTTTGAAATTTTTTTAGAAAATTTAGGCAAAAAATAATTTTCTTTACATATATTTCCCCACACTTACTTAATTTTATTAAATTTAGCAAACAATCTTTCTATTTACTTATTTTTTTATTCGCTAAATGTAGGACTCCTTGGAAATATAAATCGCTTAATTTTCTTTCAAACTTGCACTATTCTAACTGAAAATCTTCTCTGAATAGAAAAATAAATAAACCTATGACATTATTTAATTTTAAAAGCTTCTATTTTTTTTCTAAATAAGTTCTACTAAGGACTATTGTCTGGAGAAATCAAATTTTTCCGATGAATAATGAAATTTTACACGAATTCTTTCATTTTTTAAAAAATTTTAATTAAAATTATCTATAATAGTTTAAAATCCTGTAAAATTCTGCATTAGGCTATTTCTTGGATGTGATAAAGTAATCAAGTGGAAACTCAATTTATGAATCTAAAATTGGAAAGATTAATTAACTTTCTATTTTTATTTATTTTTAATTGTTTACTTAATTTTTCTCTTTTTCGTCTATGAAAGGCTAAACATGACATTATCAAGAAAATGTCACTTGATCTTAGTGTTTTATCACTTTACAGAGAAATTAATTAAAAAAATATATTATTATATTTTTTTTTTATTTTTGCATAAAGAAACTTGCAAAGTTAAAAGTCAATAATTTATTATATAATTGCGAAAAATATGTTCACTTGTATAAATTACTAGGTAGTTGAAAACAAAAAAAAATTGCCTTCACTTAGAATTCGTAAATTTTATGTCAATTATAGCCAGCCATACTAGCTGTCATCGCTTCATCACTCAATCGCCTATCAATACATCACTTCAGATAAACACAGAATATCAATAACAAATGGTTGTATATTACATTTTATGCAAAAAGTAAGTAATATTTGTTTCAAATCAGATTAATTTAACTTCAAAATTTCTAATTTTATTCAAACAATATGTCAGAAATATATATATATATATACATGGAAGAGTTTTAAATAAGTAAAATTTGTTTTGATATAAATTTCTTAAAATTAAGAAAATGGCTGCTTTTGAGAAAATTTTAAGAAATTCAAGCCCCCTACGAGGCTGGCATCCCGCTCTCACCCTTTCACTGTAGAAACTTTTAAATGGACTCGTCTCTTCTACTCCAATAGCTTCATATCTCGCACATCTCGCCTGTGGAACACTCTTCCCTATTACTGTTTTCTTGAGAGCTATAATCTCCAACTATTCAAATGTAATGTCAATCGACATCTCCAGTTACCTTGATCCATCCACTATCCTTCTCTTCATCCTTTCTTCTATCACTACTATCTGCTCTCGCTCCAAATCTTCTGCAACCCCCTGCATCCTAGAGGCTTCCCACCTTGCTCGGGGCGTAATGCTTTAAAAAAATGAAATTAAATTTGACATTCCAATCTATATAATTTCTACCTCAAATAGACAAGAATATTATATCCTGGAAATAATAAATTTAATCCTTTAGCTTTCAATTAAAGTTAAAATAAAATCTTCAAGAATGTTTTTCATTTTTAAAAATTCATTTTAAACCTTATTTACGAAAAAATTATGCCAAAAAAGTGTAGGTATCTACTGTGTTGTGTTCCGTTTTCCATCTTGTCTGTTTACGACTATATCACATTGTAATACGTAAAATCATCGAAGTCCAGTAACGTCAGGCCGGGTTAGTACTTAAATGATCGATGACTTAGGAAGACCAGGTGCTTCAGTTCGGAATTGTGGATGGTATTCCCGGAACTAGAAATCCAGAAGCGGATTTAAAATTCCAGCCGGGATAATTACAGTCGCATATATTGTTATAGTGGAACACACCTCTTCTATAGTTAATGGACTCTCCCACCTATAATAAGTAGGAGTAGTAAGAGTCGATCAGTGGGTCAGTCAGTCGATGCCGGACGACCGTTAGTCGGATACTAAAGTATCAGCGACCACAACTAGATTTCTCTGTGTCATTATTATATTATATCAAGTTCCTAACGTGTTTTGTACGTCGAACCTATTTTAGGACCGACTTAGTACAAATACAAGCCTCCACTGTGAAACCACTCCATAATATATATACAAATTATACAAATCCTCTCGGAAAAAATGTGAGCCCTCAACTTCTCCCCCTCCCACAGCTCCCCATGTATCAGTAAATAATTATTATCATCGAAAAAAATCTTACAATCTAAAAATATTTTCTGGCATGAAATAAAATGCAAAAATCGTAAAAAAAACAATAAAATTAATCAACCAGTAACTTTGTTTACCAACGAAGGCTATATATTCTTGATTTCTCTGATGTTTAGTCATAAGCTAAGCAATTCAAAGATGATTTAGTGGTTTTTAAAAACTATTATTGATAAGGTTACGAAAGAATTTTCCATCTACAATTTGAACCCGTGTTGATGATATCATGTTGTGGGGTATGGACACACAACATGCAGTTATTCTGCCTTGCTACAATTATTAAAAATAACGATTTTTTTTCTGTTTTATAGCTCTTTTCCAAATATCATGTGTCTTCATATCGTATGTAATTAGGCCTTTCCGTAGATTCCTCTTATTATTATTATATATGATTTACTACTTCAAAAGAATATTCGAGTGATTTCTGGGTGTTTTCCGTTCGGTATTTAATTTATAGTTGTGCTTCTCCTGAAAGGCTGCGAAGCAAGTCTACTGTGTCCAGCCTATTATTTAGCCAATAACTGAGCAAGAAGTAATTGATTCATGCCTTTTCCAAGGGCATTATTGAGAACCGAACGTAACCAATAAGATATGAACATGAAATTGGCTTGTAGAATCAACTTAGCAACTTGATAATTGTTACCTAACACATAGATCTTCGTCTCATAATTATTTTGCCTAGCACTAGCAAACACCGGTGGTTTACAAAAACTGTGAGAATTCGTTAGCAGTTAGGTAACACTACAAAAATAATGATATCTGCACAGTTAGTGGTTGCAAAATTGCTGTTATATCGATTGCTATATTGAGAGATAGAAACCTGAAATATTGAAGTATTTTATTGACTTATTTGTCGATGTTAATGCATGGGTTGATGTTGACCTACATTGTATTTGTGTTGTAGATTTGTGTTCATGTAAATGAATATATATTGTCTTTCTCTATTTCGTATTTCTCCCCTACAGAATACAATTACGTCTTCATGCTTTCCTTTCAACTACAATCTTCAAAAATTAAATGTATCTTCAATCGACATCTCCTCTCCCCTTAAATCCTCTTCGTGTGCTTTCTATTCAATATAGTTAACTCCGTTTCTCTCAATCTCAGCAGTGCATTGGTTAAACAGCGTTATCAGTAAAATATGTAGCGTATGGTGGCAATTCTTACATAAGTATTGGGACTTTTGTAACATGCATTCCGCGTTATTTTCTTTCCAATTAACTTTGGGTATTGCAAATTTAATAACGTTACGATAATATGAAACCTAAAGTCGACCGGAAAGACACAACATTGCGTATATTTCCTTACAACTATCTTGGAATATGAACATAAAATAGAGTACCAAATATACTTATTACATAATTGATATTCAAGTGTTCAAAATATCGAAGGTTTTGCTATTTCCTACAGGTATCTGATTTCTGATTGTAGACAAACACAATATGGTGGTGGACTCAAAAAGAAATTACATACATAGGGAAAGCATATTTTATCAGTCATAGATCGATCGTTGCAACACAAATCAAATTCCAAAAGCATTTGGGAAATAAACAGGCACCCGAAAAGTGTTCCTGTGCGCTATTAAAACCTTCTGTGAAAAAGGCAATGCAAACTGATTGAAATGAGTGAAAGACAGCGTTCATCTTCTTTTCTTGGTAGTGACCATCTCGGGTATGTAATATTCAAATTTTAGGTAATATGTTGAACATCATCTATATATATATATATATATATATATATATGGTGCTTTATCTTATTTTTAAACTAACATACTTGCATATAAAATGCAAGCAATCATTATGGGATTCTATATTTATATATATATATATATATATATATATATATATATATATGTGTGTGTGTGTGTATGTATGTACGTATATATATGCATGTATATATATATACGTATATATATTTACATGTATATATATATATATATATTTACATGTATATATATATATTTACACATATATATATATATATATATTATTTATATGTATGTATAATTGTATGTATGTATATATATTTAGATGTATGTATAACTCTAAGTGTATATATATATATTTATATGCATAATTTTATGTATATATGCATATATATATATATGTATATATAGATATATATATATATTTATGTATGCTATATATATATATGTATATGCATGTATGTATTATATATAAATTATATTAATATATGTATATATGTATGTATCACTTTATATATATATATATATATATATGTATTATATATTTATATATATGTATATATATATATATATATATATATATATATATATATGTATATATATAATTATTATATATTATATGTATATATGTATATATATATATATATATATATATATGTGTGTGTGTGTAAGTATTACATTATATATAGGTATGTATGTATTATGTAATTTCTGTCGTGTGAAAAAATACCAACAGTCTACAAATTTCCAGAGAGACCATTGAGAGTAGAAAACAAAGCCCTGAACTATGTAAAGTCTTTCACCTATCTTGATAGCAAAGTCAATTACAGTTGAACTTTAGATGATGAAATCATGCATCGGATCGAAAAACTATCTGTGCTTTCGGCAAACTTCGCCATCGCTTGTGGAATGAGCGGGGTATTCGACTGGATACGAAAATTCGGGTAACAGAACTCTTGTACTTGCCATCCTTTTTCTACGGCTCAGAGTCGTGGAATCCATACGGGTACCATATACGCCAGCTGGATGTTTTCTATAAAAGCTCACTGCGTGCAGTCTGTGGAGTTAACCTTCAAGCTAGGACAAGTAACCTACACATGTTAACCAAGTTATTGGAGACATCGAGACTTTTCTCATACAATCTCAGTTACAGTGGACTGGTCATGTCTTGAGAATGTCTGATGACAAGATACCCAAGATCCTAATGTACAGCCAGTTAGATCAGGGCTACAGGAATGTATGACGCCCATGGCTAAGATACAAAGACAAGCTGAAAAGCAACTCGTCAGCTGTCAATATGCCACATAACACCCTTGAGCGCTTAGACTTGGAGCGGGTAGAATGGAGATCAGCCTGTTTTAGTGGACTCAGCCTTTTTCAATCTGCTTGTCTGAATCATCTTCAAGAAGCGAGAGCCAGAACTAAAAAGTCAGACGATCTAACAGTGATCTCATCTCACAATTCTCATTCTTGCTCTATATGTGGCCTTATTTGTAAATCATTAGCGGGTTTTAAATGCCACTTCAGTTTATCGCATAAACTTTCATAACTGAATCAACTAAGCTGTCAGATCCTCATACGTCGAAACCGAGGAAGAGTCCATTATTATTAGTATCATTATATATATATATATATATATATATATATATAATGTATTATGTGCGTGTATATATATGTATTTATCATATATATATATATATATATATATATATACATATGCATATATATATATATATATATATATATATACGTATGTATACATGTATGTATCATATATATATATATATGTATTATATATAATTATACATATGTATTACATAAATATTATATATATATATATATATATATATATATTGATTATATACATTATATATTTGACATATATATGAAGTATATTTTATTCATATATATATATATATATATATATATATATATATATGTGTGTATGTATTGATTATATAAATTATATATTTGACATATATATGAAGTATATTTTATTCATATTATATATATATATATATATATATATATATATATATATAATATGTGCACTAAACCTGTATTTTTGATTTGAGATACGTATTTCGCTGTGTTTTTTGGGGGATTATACCATCGATGCACAGAATTTTCTCAAGACATCATTTTTTGCCAGCTAACTTGTTTTTTGTCGTTGATTACATCGGGTGATCACTTAAGTCTTGTTGCTGTCTTCATTCATTGTAGATTCTACCGAGAGATAGGGTGTCATCATTGCATTGGCTGCATACTTCGTAATACATCCCAGTAAACTCCATGTTGATAGTTGACCGTTGACGGAAGAAGGTCTAACCACTCTTTGACATTTCTGTCTTAATTCGCAATAGGTGACATTCTACCCTCTCCGCCACAATTACTTTGAAAGAAAAGCGATTTAGATGCCGGTAACACAATAATATAGCAGGTCTCATTGATTGCCTGAAACATTTTCACTCGTAACGAACAGTCTATACCCTACACCTGGCGATTTATATATATATATATATATATATATATATATATATATATATATTAAAAAATCATAGAAACTTAAGCGTCCATAGATTATATTTTATTTCCTCAGTTCAGATTTCCAAGCATTATTATTAAATAAAATATAATCTATGCACTCTTAATGTTATCTGTTTTTTTTTTAAATTCAATTAATATTAGATCTGTTTTTACATTGAGCTCTCTGGATTACATCCTCCTTCGGATTATTCATACGGATTACCAAACATTTCATCAACTAAGTAACTAACTATATATATATATATATATATATATATATATATATATATATATATATATATATATACACTGGTATCAACTCCAAATGTCGACCGTCTATATCGATATGCATGAAAGAAATCTCCAGACTCTGAGTCTCTTGTTTTGAATCAACTATATATATATATATATATATATATATATATATATAAACAAGCAAAAGACTCAACACATTAATAAATATATATATATATATATATATATATATATATATAGAGAGAGAGAGAGAAACAAAGCCACAATACCCATGGTCTGAAGATTACGTTCAAGTATGAAACAAAGTGTCACCACTTGATGCACATTAACTGTTGTTGTGCTATTTAATATCAAGTATTTGTATGTGGCGTCCAGTTAGGATCGAAATCAATAATCATTAATAATGACCAATCTTACTTGCCTAACTTACCATAATCCGATTTTATGGCGCATGTAATATTGACATTACTTATTTCACTTTCAGATACACAACAATTGCCAAGAGTCATAAGAAAAATATGGCCTGCAAAGATAAACAATATGTTTTGAATTTACTGACGCATTTGATAGGGATATACAAAAAATTAGCTGTGATCAGAGAACTCTCAAAAGAAAAATTTGAAAGATTTTACTATATAAGAAAAAGAAACGTTTGCATTAAGAATTTCAGAAAAAGTGATTTGAGAAGATTTAAAAATTGAATAAGCAAAGAAAGTGAAAAAAATAAGTCGAGCACCATGAAAATAATTTAAACATTTCTGACGAATGTTAAAATAGAAAGGTTATTTAGAATATTAAGACATTTTCTGAAAAAATTAAAACAGCCAAAACATATCGTCAACGTCACAGAGTGTTTGACGAATAATTAAGTCAAAATTATTTCCGAAACAATATTTTTAATGAGGAATGTAGGTCGAGGTTTGGGTATTTGAGCAAGTTGATGGATAAATCTTTACTAGAAATAGTTATCGAGCACAACTTAATAGACAAGAGATTGATGTAAAGTAATACTTTAGGGAGTTCCCATTTTAGGTATGGGTCCTTTCAAAACTGATGATCATATTGCGATAAATGCTTAAAATTATAGATTCTTGCGGTAGAGGCTTAATGTGTGCAAGAAGTGAAGTTCATGAGTCTATTCAGGAAAAATAATGTGTATTTTTATACTTGATAATGTCAACATTGTAGTGTAGCTACCTACTCTCAGTTGCGAAACCTAAGGTTTAAAATGTATTTTTGAAAAATGATAAAGCATTATTGAAGCTTTCATTGTTTTAATTGAAAGCTGACTAAAGTTGCTATTTCCAATAAGTAAAATACTCTGGTGTATTTCAAATAGAAACTATATTGATTAGAATCTCAACTATTTGATCGTTTACAAAAAAATCGATAAATATCGCCATGACACATTTGTAAACAATTGTTAATTCTCGGTTTTAAGATTCTTCCAAAAATAAAATATTCTTTCCCGAAACTTTATTTGAGGGATATTAGTAGATTTGAATTATAATTATTCTGATTAGAAAAAAAAAAATTAGTTTAAAATAACAGAAAATGTAATTTTTTAAACAAACGGTAGCGGTGATTACGCGCTCATCTCTTGTCACTAGAAGATTAAGTCATGACAAAATCTGTAAACACCTTTACTATTATTCTATGGAGGCTTTATCTGTTAAAAAATAATTTAAGAAAATGATGGATGTACTGTTTTTACTTACTCAGTAATCTGAAATGTGTTTGAAAATATTTCCGTAATCTAATTTTACGAATGTTGAATTTAAATTTAATATCGTCATCGCTCTTATTTTCTGATTATATCGTGTATAGTCGACCATACATTCAAACAGGGTCAACTTCCGTAATGTTTTACATTACATAATTACCTTACTGCTTTGTTTGAATGCGGAATTATACGTTGATATATCGAACTTATTTATTCCCACACATGTTAAAATAAGTTGTTTCTCAAAATATCTAAGACATGGTGATTTCATGTTCGAATCATATGGATTGTAAAAATTTGGATGCTTCAACATTCTCAACAATATCTTTTTGAGCCATTTCCTACATAACCAAATTGCCGATTATGTTGGTTAACCTGTTGTATTTTCTGGGAGTATAGAGTCACAACCTCTTCACACTGGTTTTGCACTTGCAGTTTCCGTATTAAGCAGATATGTACGAGGTGGAGTTATTCGCACCTAACCCTAATGGATTTGACTTCTGGGATTTCTTACTCGGAAATTGCTTCATGACCAATAAGTGAGCCCGTTTTGCATTGCTATTACCAAATAGATGATAGGGGGAAACGTCTTTGCGGAAAAAGTAAGAACGTGAAATCGGAACCCAAATCTCACATTCCGAGCTGATAAACGATACGCTAAGCGCAAATCAAAAGTAACTTCTAGGGTATTATAAAAAAAAATAATTGCTTACTGAAGCGTATTTTTAACATGAAAAGATATTGAGCAAAAAGAGATTTATCTAATACCGGTAGTACTGAATGCCTCATAGTTAACATTGAACGTCTAAAAGATAATTAAACGGCTCATTGGCCTCTATTTTACTTGTTATTTTTTACGCAATTCTATGCCATCAACTATGAATACAATTTATTGTTAGTCATTTTGCTATCAATAGGTATTGTTGTTAATTATATATATATATATATATATATATATAAGTTGTAAATTCATTATCTCTACATTGTTTAAAGACATTCAAATATTTTATCAATTGCCGTCATTTTTTAGGGCGCGGGTACACTAGTAATAATAATACCGTAATTTCCCATGTATATCACACATTCATCCATAATACGCTCCTTTAAAATTAATCTGGAAATGTGGGAAAATGCTTCTAATCACGCATAATACGCACCCCTTGTTTGGTAATCAAACTTTATAAATTGTAGCTCCCCAATTTCATTACGGCTAGAGTTTGCTACTCATATTAAGAATAGATTAAAAGATATAATAATAGTATTTTAATTTTGTTTTATCATAATTCTTATTTTAGTTTACATTTGTAAGTATTATTAGGTATATGCGATTGTATATAACATTCTTATGGGGTCGCAATTGCCGAATGTTAGTGACAAATTGACGTATTGTTTGTGGTGAGTAGTCATTTCGCAACTGAAATTGACCTATGAAACGACAATTTTTAAAGATTTATTTTGTAGCTGTGCATAATACGCACCCCTAATTTTGTTTATTATTTTTTAGACAAAATGCGAATTATACATGGGGAATTACAGTAATTGTTATATTTGACGACGATACATTTATTCCGACGACAAAAAAAACAACTACCCATTTAATTTAGCGCCTCTATCACTAAACAATGCATGCAACTCCATTGGGGAGTTCGAGTTGGAGACAATCCGAACCGAATTCAGACTCACTGTCATTCAACGTCTGCACATAGGACTTAACTTTATTTATCAATGGTGTTGGTTCTTTTATTTCTATTTAACGCTCTTCATTTATCTTGATATATGAGTATGTTTATTGTGTTTTATTTGATTTAAGATAAATTCTTTTAATAATTGTCGATGTCTTTACTAAATGAAGTGCAATGGCAAAGATCGTGTGTCCCATGAGGAGCTCCGCCGGAGGAACAGCCATCCAAACATCCTCCACACCATCTCTCAGTGCCTTATCGCGTGCTCGGTCGCATCCTGTAACGACTACCTAAAAAAAGTTATCTACCAGTTTGACATGCCATCAGTAAACTGGTGAGGACCTCGCTGTAGGCCACGCAGTCACTGAAAGCCCTTCATCCGAGAGCACAACCGATATATTTTTTATGTCACTGTAGCATGTCCCGACGCTCTGCCATGACAGTGACAAGGTGGCTCTTGAAGACTCAAAACCTTGATGATATGAAATTTTTTCAGCAGTATTGAAGCACGTTCTTTCCTTAACGATCTTTCTGTTTAATTCATGTCCTTACGTATACATTTTTTTAGATTCGAACCTCTTTTTTTGCTTCTAAGAAGTGATATATAATGGTTTTCATCAAACAAACTTGGATTTAGTGAATAAGCATTTGAATGAAAATGAAAATTCAGAAACTAGTAGGGTACGCTTATATTTATCACCGGTCAGACACGACCATCATATTTTGGTCTGGGTCGAGTGTACATTCATGGCTGTAATCGCTGGATTATACTAATTAAACTAGCAGGAGAAAGAATTCCAGCGTATATAAAAGAGGAACCGTTTCGTCAGCTTGTATATACACCGTTGAGGAGTGAATTCTGTTTAATATTCTTCGCTTTCTCCATTTCCGCGATCATATAGAACCCGTCGGGTGTAACCCAGAATTATTATTTTTAACTCGCCCTGCATGTTTTCTTGACAACGGGCCAATTTTCGATTACATTTTATTTTATTCAGCAACAGCAAACCCTAAGAACCATCATCTGAGAATTAATCATATCCTGCAACAAAGAAAACTATATAATGATTCCATGAGAACAAAAACTGTTTTCGTAGATCCTCAGCCTGATATCTGCATAAAGTCACCCTACTCACCCACAAAAATGAGCTCCAAGTCATCCATATATATATATATATATATATATATATATATATATATATATGATCAATGTTTGCATAGGTTTAAGTACGTTTCTTTAAGCAGAATAAAATTGTCATAGTGCTTTTCGAAATGCGTATAATTCCCATGTTACTAACTGCGCAAACTCCAACTGTTCTCCAAAGTACCGAATGAAATCAATGTTTATTTTCATTGCAATAGTTTAACGTGTACATACCTTGTATTTCCGCTTCGCCTCAATCTGAACTGTGCTCCTCCAAAACGAAATTCAATAGCCTTCCAAATAGCTCGTCTCCGAGAGGGAAAATCAATAAAGAAAGATCGATGAACACGGAACAATTGTTTTCGCTTAAACTTCTGTTTCCAAATTATGGCACTCACAGAGAGCATATAGAATTTCGAGTTTTGAAATGAGAAGCAAGTTGCGAAAGGAAAAAGTGTTCTTCGAATTTGATCGATGAAGATTGGAGAATCTGGCATTTTCTCAATTCAAATAACAAAGCCTTAAACCAGAAGGTTGATCTTAAGTTCCCTAATTTTCGGAAGACCTTCTCGTGAGAATTGGTTATGGACTGAGATCATACATTTCATACGGATCAAACTCTTCGACATGAAAAATGGATTTCTTCAGAAAGATAGAACAAAAAACAAATGTGCCCATTTCCATCCAACCGGGAGATTATTTCATAAAACTATAAGCATTAACCTGTTCAAATATTGCTTTCTCTCAATTCGAATGCTGCACATTTGCATCTGGCTTGCTCAGTTTCTTATCGATTTCAGAAGATTTGTTACTAGTCAACCTCTTGTTAAGTAAGGGACTTGTAAAATGTTGGTGAAGCAAGCATAAATGTCACCGTAATATTGTGTCAACAAACAATGTGAAAATTTATTAATTTATATTGGTAATATAATCATTTGATAGTTGCACTCATTATAATAACATGATTTATCGAATCGTTCAGTTACGGTCTGTCGTCGTGGAAGTATTGAAGAACTAACTCCACAGCTCACTGGCTGTAATTCTCCAGCTCCATATTATTTGAACTTCCAATATAGAAAGAGTGTGAAAATAAGAGTAGTATTATGGCATTGTTACTTTTCTTCCTTAGATCAGACATTTTATTTCACGTGGAAACAATGTAGGTTAAGTTAGCCAAAAACTTGATAAAAGCCAGATATCATGATATCAGTAGTTAGCTGATATCTTGCTAAAGACCCACCTCGACAGAACCACAAAAAATCAGTTTGACACTTATCTGTCTTGACAAAGGGCAGCATAATGAAAAGGGCCACCCAAGAAGCAGGTCAAACGAGTGAAGCCAGAACCTGAGTTTGTGATGAAATTCGTTTTTGATAGTGTTCATATGGCAAAGAAAGCTGTTCACTATAAGGAAGTGCAAGAGAAAGGCGTACGTTTGCACGTTGATTTAACTGCTCTTCCTTTCTCAACTACAGTAGCTATTATTGTTTGATTTAGAAGCTGCACCATGAGAACGAACCTGCTATCTGACCTGAGTTGCAACGCTACACATCCCATACAAAATTACAATCGGTGATTATGTTTGATGAGAGAAAGAAGTTAATAGTAGTTTCAATATCAAACCAAAACGTGTAACCTTACGAGTCACATTCATTTATTTACATAGGAATTGATCGTTTTCTCTTCTTCCTGGCTGTCAAGTTTCAAAGACTTTCATAGTTGTGTCTCTTTGTTTATATTATTTATCTATGGATGTGGCATTGTAAGATATTTTTTTTTATATTTCGATACGTTCAGCTGAAGCTGATTTGTCAGTAGCAGGCTTTTCGCTTTTCAACGACTCTCCGAATTGGAGAGCAGCTGATGTGTTCCAAATATTCTGCGTGGGATAAAATATATGAAGTATGTGGTTGTGTTTTTCGTTCTGTGAGATTCGACTTTGTTAGGAAACTTTATTATATAATATCGTTCATAATGGTTACACTAATATAATGACATTTGGTATTTAAATTAAATTTATAATTAATCGCCTTTTATTAAGCACAGTTACATTGTATTTCCACTTGTTTTAAACCTTGACGAAGGTAGAATAATAATTTTTAAAGCATTTCATTATCCTGACCAAGTTTTGTTGTAAAGCCTTAACGCTAAAACAAATCAAGAATCCTCCGACATTGTGTAATGGAAAACAAGATCACTTACAGCTTCCATCCCGACAAAGTGTTCCACGCTTTCGGCCTTATGACAGATATAATCTGCGTATAGACAATCTTTTTATTTCTACGCATTCACACATTTTTGTCAGCTTGGTGGAGTATTAGGTCCCCTGTGAAAATGTGGTATTATGTTGGGACTGGATGGAATAGGATGCGTCCTTGTGTGAATGGTTCAGTTCTTAGAGTGAATGAATCGTGAGTAACTAGGAGTAGGATAGACGGTACCCACAATCCTTTCCCCACTTTTCTTTCGGCCTTGTTCCACAAATATATGTATCCATGTGTAATTTTTTTAAAAATTCATAAATTTCGGGCACTTCGGCGAGGTGTAATGGTTATCAATTTTGTCTCACTACAGCCATTACGACTGAGTAGTGATTTCGATACCATTAGGAAATCCATACTTTTGTCCTTGTGTCACATCTAAGCTCTGCTTAGTGAATCAGCAATACGGTTCGTTGGGGTTTAGGGACCCACCGATCAGAGGAAGCGTTGTTGTCTTCCGTTAGTATGGACCATTCCTATTTGGTATGATGCTCTTAGTTTGAATGAAGGACTGGACTGCTTTCTTAGCGGAGGGAATTTAGCAGAAGGTGGAATGAGTATAGTTTGTTTATTCTTATCAACGAATTTGTTCTTGTCGATAGATACCGGGCCATCATTTCTGGCAGGAGATAGGGACATGGCTCCTTAATTGGCCGTCCCTGCAGGTGGTACGCTATCTGGATCGAATATGAGTGAAATCTCGATGTAATAGATTGTCCCATGTTCAATTGGGTAGCCTATTCGGGCCACAAACCAGTTTGTGCAAACATGACTTTAGATACTCAGCCTAGAATGACTGGTAATTTCAACTTGTCCTTGCCGGACAGGGAAGACTTGTCCGCAGGTAACTAAGGTCGTGGGCACAGCAACTTTAAATACGGGGTGAGAGAAAGTTATGGTTAGAATTAGGTCTTCACTACGCAATATAGTAAACGACGGAGTCTAAGAGGAATGTGAAGACATAAAATGATAAGTTGGACTGGGCAGTGGCTGAGGGGGATCCGCTAGAGATATATTTAGCTCGGCAGACCATGCAGAGTTCCAATAATGAGCGTGATCAAGGCCACGTTTTTACGCTAACGAAAATCTTTAACGAAGCGATGAAAATGAACGCATATTTGCGCATGTAGGAAATACGTCGAGGTTCTGTCCGTTGCATTCGTCGGGTCATCACCTTGGATGGGCTTAATCTTCGGGTAACCAATGACATTAACAAAGGTCTGGTCTCTGTGAACAACCGTATAAAACTATCTTTGCAATATAAAAGGAACGTTCCACTCAGCTTTTCCCATTAGACTTGAGGACCTCATGGTTACTTCCCTTAACACTACAATTTTAATCTCAAAGTCATTCGTTATCTCTCCTCTTTAATAGCATAATCTTCACTTTTTTTAATTATATCACCCGTCCTGGGTATGAGGAGATAGGACGTCCAACTGCAACGCCTATGATCAGGATGTTTTGAGGATCGTGGCACCAAATTTTAATTGCTGATGTTCCTAAGTCCAGCCTGATCCGCGGTGGTTGCACCTGTTATGGGCCCAGCTGTGGGTAAATAGCTAACCCCCACAATGGGGTCAAAACACTATGAAAGTGTAAAAATAGGTTTTAATATCAGAAATACTTTGTAAAAAATTATTACCAGCAGTAAAGTTTTGAAGAAAAAAGTATTTACCAGCAATATATTATTGCCAGCAATGCATTAACAACAGCAATACTTTTTTTAAAAATATTACCATCAATATATTCTTGAAAAAAAATATTACCTGTTGTACGTTTTTGAAAAAAATTACCAGCTATACATTAAAAAAATATCAACATTACATTTTTGAAAAGAAATGTGATCTACAATAAAAGTCTTGTTGGCATTAAATAACCCAGTCAGGTTGATAATCCGTAAAAAAAAAGAAACCAAACCGAATCAGTTATATCACTCGCCCTTTCATCATTGCCATTTTAGTAGAAGCCTAAAACTTCATTGGCCCTCAGTTTTCGTAATGAAGTGATTCTATTATAAAAGAAAATCCTTAATTACTCAGGTTTCGAACGAATCATTTCATCTTTCTTCTTAACACGGCTTCAACTGATTTACTTGCCGAACTTCCTCAAGTAACTGGCACAGATGTTAATGATTTTTAATACGTTTCAAATAACGGCATTCGCAACACGAGCAGCAAGAACGCCTCGACCGAATCAATACGTAAATATGATTGTACAAATCAGAAACATATGTAAAAGCAAGAGTAATTCATTTCAGAGCTTCAGAAAACGTTTATACATGCAAGTAGTTAGGTAAATACGTATTTATATCAAACATAGTTACATGTTCTTGTCGGTATTTATATATCTATCAATTAATAACAGCCGACCACTACTCATTTCTGAACACATCCGTCTATCAGGGCAGCAAGACAAACCGTTTTAAAGATGCCTGCCGAAACCACAGAGCACATCTGCGTTTTATAATTTATCTATACTGAGCAGAACTTAGTTACAGTTTATTGGAGATACGCATATTCTAATCTCATCAATTTCTTGAACGACATGAGTACGCTCAAACACAGTTCACAGCTTCACCCACAATGCTTCATTCAACCTGTAGTATGGTTTACAGATGCAGTGGTCATCTACCCCCGTACCTAACATGAAGAAGCCCTGTCGACGAACAAATCGACCATGATGAGATACAAACCCGAGTTTCATTGTGAGAAACTTTTATCTGAATAAAAACCTTGTTATTCTCCAAATATTGTCAATACCATATTTACTTTTTAGAATTCAACCATCCGGTGAAGGGGATTTCAAATAAGACATAGTCGATTTTTAAATATGTTTTCATATTTCAAATGAGGATTTATCAAATTAGCTTGATTTAATCTAACTGTTTTCCTTTTTGAATTTGTATATAATATTTGACCCGATGTTTGAACCAAGACCTTCACCTCGTCTTCAGATGTTCATAATTTGGTTAATATTGTATTGCTTTTTTGTCGCTGTGATGATGTTTCTTGATTATTCATGATTAACCGACAATTTGATCCATGGTTTGAACAGACCTTCACTAGATGGCATAACATTTGAATAACCAATCTAAATTCATTAGTCCTCCCAAATCTAACCTTTCCATTTAATATCCACCACACCGCGTACATTGATGTAAGCAACCTTCATTCTCTTTGCTTTTCTTTACCAAGAAGTAAGTTCCAGTCGGATAGCATCTGCCCAGGAATTATTGCTTCGTTGGACTGAATCTCAAGAGAATGCTTTCCAGACGACTACACTATTGACCTCATTAGGATTGAGTTATCTGTTATCTTTCTCTCGTATCCACATGTCATTGTATAGGGTGAACATTGGTAAAAGGCCTATATAATCTACATCTTTGTCTCAAAGGACTATAGTGGTGTATTTTTAGAATATTTAAATCAAATTTCAACGGATTTTGGTATTTGGTTATTATGACGGTTTTGTTCTGATTTTGATAATCATATTTGAGACTAGCAGGATGGCCCGGCATTGCCCGTGCTTGATTCAAAAATCGTACGACTCATACAGCAATCGCTATCACTTGACTTAAAATATGTTTGCCCTTCCTTGCCTTTAAAGAAGTGCCCTTTGCCGTGATGATGTTGCTACTTACTTCTTGCCTATCTCACACTGCGAATTTTTTCTAAGCTCTATACTAAACATTAAATATGTTACGAAAAAAGAACTAA
This sequence comes from Acanthosepion pharaonis, assembly GCA_903632075.3. NCBI lineage: Eukaryota > Metazoa > Mollusca > Cephalopoda > Sepiida > Sepiidae > Acanthosepion > Acanthosepion pharaonis. The sequence continues at coordinate 189,278 of CAHIKZ030000567.1, forward strand.
ACAAAATGAACACAAAACGATCAGCTTTAAAAAAGGACTCGTAACTGGAAAAACCGAATGAAAAATGAATGTTAACAAAAAATACTTTTTCACACCCAACCCAGTTCTGCGGAATCAGAATCAACGTTGAGTTTAAGCAAGCGAATGAGCCAATTGGAGTAAAGTGCCAGGCAGATTTAAATTTTTCCCACTTGTGACGAATGCAGCTATCGATCTTTTTATTTTTTTTTCATGCTAGTTAACATTCGTGTCAGTCAGCTGTTGGCTCTCACGCTAGCCCATAGAATATTCCTGCCTATTTGTGGAAGCCAGCTATAGTCTCTCAATCTGGCCAGTACCAAATGGCCGCAAACTACATGAAAACTGCCGTAGAAGCCTGAAAAAATCGATTATTTCCACTATCGCTAGGAGTTTAGAAATGCAAAGACGGTCTTGATCTTACCGCTAACTTGGAGCAAGTGCAAGCAAATTTTGGTGCAAATTTTGTCGAAAATTGCAGCTGTGCATTCGTTACACACACACTCACACACACACACACACATCCTGCCTTTTATAGATAGAGATGAAGAATTATTCCTAGACTTCCATTTATTCGATAAAAGTTCTTTGTTATTATTATTATAGGAACAAGAATTAATACAATAATCAATACGTAAAAATATATTAGCCAAAATAATGTAAGGAAAACGGCGATGTAGGGTCGGCCGAAACGTCATTTTATAATAAGAACATCAATAAGAGTCAACGATGAAGATAAGCTCAACCATATCTGATTGAGTTTAATAATTAGTTTTAAATTTAGCTCCTAACGTTTTAGGCCCTCAATTTAAGAGGCTGGATTGTGTTGAACTGTAGATGAAAACATTCGTATGACTTTGTGCTGAACAAAGATTATGATATGAATATGCATCGGAAACATTCCATATATAATTGGTGACGTATATGATAAATGCAAAAGCGTAGATTAAATGCATTGTCAAAGAAATAGTCTCTTGGCAAAGAATATTTATATAAATAAATGATCTTGTTCTTCATGCCGATCATATTGGAAACATTTACGAATTTATAAATTGATTATTTTTTTACGGTTTCTAAGAATATTCTATTTGAAATCTAAGATTTTTTTTTTTGATTTTTTTAAAATGAATACTTTATTGACAATATCTGGAGAATAACAAGGATTTTATCCAGATTAAAGTTTGTTCTATTTAAGCTATAGCCGTGGGGAAGATGTGTTCATAACTTTTCCAGTGATAAATCTTTATTCAAACACGCTTCTCAGATTTCTCATTACGAGCTGCTATCCAGTATACCACTAAAAACTACGGAGGAAACTTTTGCACCAATAACATATATTTTAATTAAGCCATATTAATCAGTTTTCTCGTTCTTTCTTTTTTTTTTTCATGTAATTAGAATTTTCTATACTTCCAATTAAGAACATTCTGTCTTCTTATAGATTTTCTTCTGAGATTATTCGCTCGTCAACAGAGTTTAAATACACAAATGCAGACATAAACTGCGTTCATCAATATTTATGTAACTAATTCTAAAATAAAATAAATAAAATAGACGATATTTATTTCTTTATATTTTTATATCCTTTTTAATATGCCATTGCAATATATTGAACTCTTCGTAAACAGTGTTATTCCGGGGGGGGAGTAAAGGAACGTAGCAATTCGGTCTTGTGTATTTGTAGTTATGTTTTTTCTCTTATTTTGAACTCGGAATTGACAGAGTTGTCAAGTCAAACAATAGACAAAAAAAAACTCTTCATTTTTTATTTTGTAATCACATCTGTTTGCTCTGATAAACTAGAAGGAGTAAACATGTGATTTGATTTTGTTCAAGGAGCATGGTGTGTCAGGACATAAATGATAAAACTAAAGAATGGAATTCTTCCAAACATTTAACATAGAAGCTGTAAAGACGGTTTTGCAATGTCGCGTCCTTTGGAAAACGGCTGAAGAAAGAAAAACAACTCATCTCACGCAAGACCGTGTAAACGTTTTGGGAGTTAGCATCCTGCAACCACTTTTTTTATCATTGTCAGTTTCTGTGCAAACTCTGTGCAAAAAGTGGGTCACAGAGCCTTGATATATTTCTCACTTCTCATTGGTCAGTTAATATTTAAATCATGTTCTCAAGTACGTCCGAATAACATCAACCTAGTTCCTGACCTGACGAATAACAATTCCGCCAAAGTCTGCCTATGCCTTACATTGATTATAGAAACCAAACACATGTTCGTTTTTCCTCTCTTTTTGATTTCTCTGGTTTATCAAAATGTAGCTGTTTAAAAAAACGTGTTTCGACGCTTTACGGTTGGAGGCTATGAAAGCATCCCACACATACACGTACGTACGAAACTACCTTAAGAACATTACAAGCATCAACGTATTACGAATATTCAACTACAAGCAACAGAAACTAATTAAACATTACGGAACATTCACTGCTTCAACTCTTCTGTAGCTAAAAGTTTATCAACATAATTTCAGCTTTACAGAATTCTTTGAACTCTCTCACAATGAACAAGGGGGGCAAGTTCATTAAACTTTTTAGGAGTTCAGATAAAAAAAAAATATTTCCTTAGAAAATACTTTAATTACATTCGAAGGGAAATAACTCCTAATAATTATTCATATATATCATTGACTTACATAAAATATAAATATCGTTCTTGATATAAAAAGAGTTTTTTTCGTGTTGTTTCTCTTGTTTGCTTTTGGTTTGCTTACACATTCGTAAAGAAAAAATGTACGTGTTGATTTAGGCCGTCAATCCCGCTACAGTATCATTATTACGCAGGGAGGCCCGGATATTGCTTTAAAACTCTAAAAGATTCTAAAATGAGGATGGTAATGTTAAATTATTGTAGAAGTAATTGGTTACTTACTGGAGCGGTAGAATAGTCTAAACATTTTCACAGAATCTTTGGCTGTCGATTGAATGTAAAAAGGCAAAATATGGAGTAGCCGTTCAACGTGACTGGTGAAACCTTAATGTTGAAACTTGACTAATGCATGGAATAATAATGCAACACAAAATGTACTTAGAACAAAATGTATTGAAACAATAAAGTGTACACAATATTTACATATAGTCTTTTGTATATTCCTGGTAAGACCGTTCCTGGAGAATATGTTGACTGAGTCTCTGGTTGAATCTCTTGATTCCTTCCTCTCTTCCCGGTACCAACCATATTTATATGGTCGGTACTCCACTATGCAAATTAGGTGGATCCTACCACAACACTTAAGTTTTTTAACCGTGATGATAATGAAATCATATCAGCTTGACTGCTGACCTATTCAACGTTTCAAGCCAGTTATTTACAAACTGAGCTCGAAGAGAAAGTTCAGAGAAATATTCAACAAAATAACCCTAATGATCTACCTCATTAAATTCAAAAGACTGGCCATTTACTTTTATCTTCGAGGACCTCAGAGAAAGGACTTGATGATTGTATGAACGCGTCCAAAGGTTATGTACATGGATTTTGTTGCATTTTGTAATTTACTTTGAAATTTGGCACAAAGTTATAACACTGATAAATTTAAATATGTGTAAAAGCGGGACACATTATATATTAAATATTATTAAATAGTTCCATTAAGATCAAGATATAATGGTATCTGTCCATATTTCTGAGATGAGGTATTATGTAAACTATTTACATTGTTCGGACTATTGTCCTCATCTTTGTTGCCATATTTATCACAACGTTTCGGCCGTTGTACGCTCCGACTTTCTTCAGGTGGTTGGAAGGTCAAACAGGACCCTTTATTTCCTCGCTGGTGTAGACTGTTCTAGTTCCACGTGTCATGTCAGTTATCAGTTATCTCCTGTTAATTCCCCTTTCCAAATCCTGCACCGACTTAACCAGGTATCGAACTCGCACTCTTTTGTGTTCTGTCACTGGATCTTTATCCACTGTGTCATGTGTCCTTGAGATATTGTGAGATATAATGGACTTGGTATTCAGTGTCCTTCAGAGAAGCCACATCCAGGCTTGACCTGAAAAATGACAGCCTTCCGCGCTTCACCTAATGTCAATGGCTGCCCTCGAAATGTACAATCGAGATAGACCCACCCGAGCCTGAGTTATTACGGAATCTACGGGGCATATTTGCCCGTTCTTATGGGCTCGGAAAAACCCACGTTAAAACGGCCTTTTGCTACATCTCGCTCTGTTGAGAGCTCGGGTAAAGACGGAGTCTATTACATCCATATGAGAATGCAGGATCAACGTTCAAAGAGGTTCCCGGACGCAGACACATATTACGCGACGGTAAATGAAGAAGCCCGCAGTTGAATAAAATCCAATATTAAATATCAGATATTTAGTTTCGTATTAAGGTAATATAGTTATGGAAGTTTTAGCCACAATATAATTGGAATATGTTTTCGCAGCAAGGTATTTCAATCTCAGAATATTAGCTGCGTATGCAATAAACATTGAGGCTAGGGACGTAATTTAAAATGGATATCCCTTGAGGGTATTTGAGAATCGGAATGTCACTCTCTTGCAGAAACATGAAGAAATTTATGTTACTTTCGTAGGAGCTCAGTGGTGGTAACGTTTGCTAATCCATTTTCGCCGCTAGACAGTTCAAACGAGCGTGAAGTTTTAATTGAAATCCCAAGATGGCGATCTGATATTCGCCAAAGTCTGGGTAAGTAAAGAGATAAGATGCATCAAGAAGGCGCCCCCTATCTCAAGTGTTTTATTTTCAACTATTCTCATCTCATTTATTGTCTGATCTCTGAGAACAAGCCATTAACTCTTTCTAATATCTTTCTGCGTAAACTAAGACAAGTAAGTGTACGTTGCTATGCTCTCAGAAAATCGCAGAGTTTAGTCATTATATGAATGTCTATGCCTTTAAGAAAAAGTGATTTAAAGTTGATAACGTCTGGTCTTAATAACCAACAAACTTTTGTTTTCTTTACTAAAGATTGAACACAAGTATATTTTATAACATAATAATAAAAAGTAAAAGCCAGCACTCATTTATGCATAATCTATGTGTCAGTTCCAAATTCATTACTGGCGTCAGCGGTCAGGTTGAGGTTAGTAATAGCAGATATAATGATCGAACCAACACACTTACAGCAACATGTGTAATGTAAGCGATTCCATACATTATACGTATGCTAGATTAGTGTTAATCTTAATTTTCTTGTAGTCATAGAGATATCATAAATGTTGTCTAACGTTGCCATCAAAGGAGTCAAGAAGGACTTAATTATTAATAAAACAGACTAAGCAGTTCCTTTCTCCTTTTATTGCTTTCATCTTGTTTTTGTCCTGTATTTAATCTAAATATTTATAATCAAACATTAAAAGTTTGTTTTTAGATATGTGCGTAGTTCTTACTGGTAACATATGAACAAATTCAAAATACGTGGTTTCTCTATTAAAGGATTAGTGCAAAACAGTCTTCCTATATTTTTCTCGTGCCATACAATATTAAAATTTATTGTTCCTTCTTAGTAAACACTCCTAGCGAAGCGGCTATGTTTACACTTTAACAGCTTTTTATTAAAGCTATTAAGTATAAACTTGACCGCTTGTGATTGATCACGACAGTAATATTTAGTAAAGAAAACAAAAGTATTCTGGCTATTAAGACCAGACGTTATCAATTTTAAATCAAACATTGATCACGTGACCAGAATAGTACCAACTATAAGCACTTATGAGCGGAATGCAG
>CAHIKZ030000567.1:200000-202500 GCA_903632075.3 Acanthosepion pharaonis
GCATAGTTCCAGGAAGTAATGTGAGGCATTATATCGCGGCGATAGGAGAGAGCGGTGACAGAGAAGGGGAGGATGAACTGACCTACATCTTAATGGATTATCTTACATCTATTTACCTTATTCGGACTATTGTCCTCATCTTTGTCGTCATATTTATTACAACGTTTTGGCCGTTGTACGCTCCGGCCTTCCTCAGTTGGTTGGAGTATCGAACTGAACCTTTTATTTCGCTCACTTGGGCAGACTGTTCTAGTTCTACGTGCCAAGTTTAATGGATGTCAGTTATCTCTTGTTAATTCCCCTCTCCAAGTCCTCCACCGCCTGTTGAGCTCACACTCTTTCAGTCCTGTCACTGGATCTATCTAACGCCTTTATCCACTGCGGCCTGTGTCCTTGAGAATATCAGTGTATGAATTTCTGGGTATTATAAACCTAATGTCTTCATCAACAGTTTTTACCAGTGCTCATATTTCATTTTTTTCCTGTTATCATTGAATGTTTTTACCAGAGCTCATATTGCAATTTTTGTTGTTATTATCGTTTTCTCTGGCACACCTTATTACTGGTTCCCATATTGTATTCATTTTTATGCTTGGTTGGCTCAGGAGATTTTTGTGGCCGAGAATATGTGCTGATTCCCAATGGTGTTCTTTGTCTATGACGTGAGAGTACCCTAATTGTGTGAGTTCAATAACCGCTTAAAGCAGTGGAGAACTTGGAGAGGGGAATTAACAAGAGATATCTCATAACTGACATGCATTAAACATGGCACGTGGAACTAGAACGGTCTACATTCCAACCAACTGAAGAAGGCCGGAGCGTACAACGACCGAAACGTTGTAAAATGGCGACAAAAATGAGGGCAATAGTCTGAATAATGTGAATAGGGTATATAATACCTCATCTCAGAAATATAGACAAATTTTACATCTTTTGCTTTGTTTAATGAAAATAAACTTTGAGCGTTCTTTGTAAGTCAGTTTTGACATTTACTATTTAAAATATTATTTTTTATAATACAACACATTTGTTTATACCAATGGTTTCCTACCTATATATATATATATATATATATATATATATATATATATATATATGAGAGAGAGAGAGATTTATTCAATGTATCTTTTCAACTCACATCTGACAAGCTACATCACAGATACTGATGCAAATGTCTAGACAGATACCTTGCATAATAGAAAATTGTTTCGTTCAATTGATTTTCTCTCTCCTCTCTTGTATCCACCTTCCTGACATACGAATATGAAGGGCTTCTCTAAAGATATCGAAAGAAAGGGAACATTTTATTTCTGCAAAGTTTACCAAATACATGATTAGTTAGAAATCAAACTTCATTCATCGATTTTCGTGCGGCTCCGAGAAAACCCATTCTCACCAAGGAAATTTATTATTGTAAATATAATCACCGACATTGATTAATAATTTATATAAAATAAGTAATAATGCAATATATTTTCTTGAAATATCAATGCAAGTCGATGAAAGTTTTCTACAGTATTTTTTTTTTATATTTTAAAATGTTATCCTCGCGTGATTGATTTCAGGCTTTCGTATTATCACGGGAGTTAAGAAATGTCGATACTGGTTAGTCAATAGATGAGTAACCACTTGGGAATATCAGTTGTTGTAAGATTGGATAGGAAGGTGGCGTAATGGATAACGATTCAAAATTTGAAATCGTAGATCAGAGTTCCAATACCATTTGGAATTATTATTCCCAATAAATTCCTGTATTTTAAAACTACTAAAAAATAAGTTTTAAATGAGCTGGAAATGTTTCATAAACCTTAAAAAGTAAATCAAACTCTCAATACTGACTTACTTTTTTGTTTGTTTTATCATTTCTGTTTACCAAGGAAGTTTTTTTAAACATTATAAAAGAGGAGGGGAATGAATCAACTACTTTTATCCATTTGCAGATTTGAATTGTTAATTAAATATCTTAAACTTTTCCTTCGTTACATTCCATTTGTTTTTTTAACTTATTCGATAATGACATATTGATATAATGCCAGTCTAGCTTTAGTTAGCAAACTCTCAAAAGCCGTCAAATTATAACTCTTAGGTTTTTTTTAATCCTTTGACCACATGTAAGGTGATAATGTCACTAAGTCGCAAGGAGATACTGGGGCATTATTTATATTGTCCTCATCTTTGTCGCCATATTTATTACAACGTTTCGGCCGTTGAAAGCTCTGGCCTTCTTCTAACCAACGACTTTATCCACTGTGCCATAAAGACACATGGCACAGTGGATAAGGTCGTTGGTTAGATCCAGTGACAGGACCGAAAGAGTGTGAGTTCAATACCCGGTTAAGGCAGTGGAGAACTTTCAGAGGGAAATTAACAGGAGATAACTCATAACTGACATTCATTAAACATGTCACGTGGAACTAGAACATTCTACCCCAGTGAGCGAAATAAAGGGTTCAGTTCGACATTCCAACCACCTGAAGAAGGCCGGAGCGTACAAAGGCCA
>CAHIKZ030000567.1:207500-235000 GCA_903632075.3 Acanthosepion pharaonis
AATACATATTTTTAATTAAGTTATTTATTTTAAAAATGATTAGATATAATTAAATTGATAATAAAATTTTAATTCCATCTGACGGAAATTTCAGTCACTACAAATTTTTAAAATCGGTTATCAATTAGAAACATTTCCTTCAAATTTAATTGGTAGAAATGGAGTAAAATAAGATTAAACGCATATTTTACATAAGATTTAAATATAAAAAATATTTTTAAAATATCATTAAATATATTGTTAAATTGTCTTATACGAAGATGAGTAACTACCGACACCGAGGTTCGAGCGTGAAAATCTGGACTTATGAATATATGTTTTCCTCTAGGTCTATAGATAGAGGTGTAAAGCTACTGACTGCGTTGATTTTTGACTGACCATTGAGTGGACCTATCCAGTCGAATTAGTCCGAATTATTCTGCGTCGATGACTTAGGTTTTGATTTAAGCCTTACTGGACGTTAAATGGTTGATGAACTTGACTTTTACCTCTTTGTTCTTGTTAAGTATTTATTTGCGGTTGTAATTAAATACTGTTTTATTTAACATTGAAGTCTTCAGTTATACTTAATTATTAATGGCCACCGTACGTCACAAAAATATATAGTTAAAATTAAACTATTTTCTTATTTATAACATGTAATTATAATACTTTGTTTCATGATAATGTTTAACTTGACTGTTCTAAATTCCATTTATTTTTTTTTCTTTGGTATCACGTACACACACAAACACACACAAACAATCAATATATATATATATATATATATATATATATATATATATATATATATAAGGATATTACATCAAAACATGTAAAAACCGCTACACGAACCCAGACATGTGTCGATGTGTATTATCACATCTTATGAGCCGTTAAGAAATAACTGGTGAGTCGACAATTTAATGAGATTTAAATACAAAATACAACCTCTTTTCACAAGATAATGAATAAAAGAAAAAGTGTAAGAAAGAAAGAAAGACATAAAATACACCCTTTTTTCCCAAGAAAAGGAAAAATAAGATGAAAAGTAAGAAAGAAAAAGGATATAGCAGTTTTAGCCAGATCAGCCAGTCAGAATGGCCTAACAATTGAAAAACGATGTTAAGAAGCAATCCTACTGAACAGGTCTATTTTTACATAATTTTGTTAGATCTTTATGTTGTAATAATTTTGCTAGATCTATTTGTTTAAACTTTCATTTTCCTTCTTAAAGCGCCATATTATTTAACAACCAAAAAAATGTGAAATTTTAATTTAACATGTGTCTTAACTCACAAGGTATGTAGATTGTCGAGTACCTTCTTAAATTTCTCCTCTCGTAGGAAATGACATATGGCTAATATATAACATTGTAGCAAATTTACGTCTGTATCGAATATGATGTTCAGATGTCTGCGTTTCTAAATCTCTGGATCATGATCTCTTACGGATAACTTCATTTTTCCTCTTACTTTGAACTTACCGTAGACCATTTTGATTGGTTGATCTGAATAAAAACAAAACTAACCCTTCTGCTATCATCTCTTTTTTCTTTCTTACTCCTTTTTCTTATTCTTCCTTATCGTGCCCAACTGACACTACTATAGTATGCAGTCGACAATATCCTAAAATAAAGGATATTGCTCTACTTTTATGCTGAGCATCCTTTTAAATTGGATTCTATTCGTTCTCATTTCACATGGATAAAAATGAAAATAACACTGACATCTTATTTTAACAGCTATATTTACCAAAATTCCATAAAAAATATCTTCAAATACAAAAGAGTAAATTAAATCATTAAAATCAACATTGATTTCAACCAGATGATTTTAGAATCTCCTGCCACACTTATGGACGGTCTCCTTGTTTAGTTGGTGAATAGCGCCATAATCCTTGCCTTCAGATCTTCTTCAGTGTTACAATGAGATTTGTTGGTCACTCGATCAACTGTTCCCTACACATAATAATCCAGGAGGTTACAGTCTGGAGATTTAGGTCGACAGATGTTGGGGATGATGTGGTCGCAGAAATTGTCTAACAGCCATGGAGTTATTTTCTTGTCAAAACGATCAGAATTATTTTTTTTCCGTGCTGCCGTAAATTCATGAATTCCAGTACACACATCCAACTCTTTTTCGAATTCTCTGCACTGACCTCAGATTGAAATGCAAATATTCTTAAATGTGCTTATTGCAGCTATCGGCTCAAATGGCAAGCAGTACAGTATGCCGTTTCCCAATTTCCCTAATATATTGGACAATGTTATGCGCCTAATCCTAATTAAAAATTAAAGATCGATAATTTACCCATCATCTCTCTCTATCTACATATATATATATATATATATATATATATATATATGTAGTAATAATCTTATAATAAGAAATTATACTCGTCCGGAAAACCTTTGGTATTTTGATATGTAAATAAACAGACCAATACCCAAGGGAAAAAAAGGTACAAAAAGAAAGAACAGAGAACATGTACGTCAGCCGAAGACAATCGTCTAGCATCCAAATTCAGAGTCCAAAAAAAAAACCGATGCGAGTAAGTAAAATTACTAAGTAGAGTGCTCAAATATGCTAAGTAGAGCAAATATGATGATCCGCGTATGTGAAACCTTGGTTAAGTTTATCTGTCTCTTTAGTTTATATATATATATATATTATATTTATATATATATATATATATATATATATATATATATATAAGCACGCGCAGAGGTCAATCTTAAATTTCCTAACCTGATGAAGAAGGAGTGCACTCACTTTACGCAGTGTGTTTTTATTTATGAAGTTAATATTTTGTAATAATACGGAGTCAACTCTTCTCAATGAACACACAACTTTTCGTAAAATGAATTGCGTCAAACTGCTCTTATTTTTTTCTCACTGATAGTGTCCAATTGACCATACTGTACTGTGCATTCGACAAAGTCAAAAAGAAGTAACGAGCGTATGCGATATTAAAATATAAAATGGCGATAATTTACACATCCAACCTTGTATGTACGATTCGAAGTTTTTCGCCTTTCTTAAGGTACACGTGTTCAGGTTAGAATGAAAGTGAGATCTCTGTGTGTATGTGTGTTTTAATAAAACCGTTAATTTCTGTGTGCTACATTGGTATTCTCCGGTCGTAATTAAAGTACAAAACTGCGCGTTTTTTTTTTTTTTTTAAATTTAATTTGTGTTAAAGCCCCCATTCTCTGCTGAACTCGAAAGTAGCCCACTCCAAGAAGATCAAAAAATATTTTTCACTTACTCCACATTTCTTGAGTCTATATTTCTTCGATATATATATAGATATATATATATATATATATATATATATATATATATATATATATATATATATATATATATATATATATAATAATTTTAAATAAAAAAAATTCAAGACGACACGCTTTTAACGGAAGTTAGATTTCATTGAAAAATACACCCCTACCCACTACCAAAAGTAACAATAACTGATACATTAAAATATAGACATATTGAACACCTAGCCACCCCTGTCTAGAAAAATAGATTTATCTGTAACCTTGGAAAAATGAATTTTGTTTTAGCTGTGTATTTAAAACCCAGTGATTTTAAAAGTTACTCCAAAATTCGCTTGAGGATGAAATGGAACTAATGTCTTAAATTTAATTACAAAATTAAATTCGGGGCTTTTAGCTTCCATTTTTGAAACATGGTTAGAACTGTGTAGCGGAAAGAAAACATATTTTAAATCAATTAATTTATAATATTAATGCTCTGTAAATTTACATCGAGCACTATTTTGTAAAAATAAAAATAGCTATAAGAACACCGGATTATATATCTTACTGTTCTTTCTTTTTTTTTATTTTATATATATATATATATATATATATATATATATATATATATATATATATATATATGACCTTACTTTTATACTGATACTTCCTAGTTGTCAAATTTCAATATCAATTTCCACTGTAGCTGTAGTATTGATAACTTTAGCTGCGTTCTTTTAGTGTGTTTCATTTCAACGCCAACAAGAACGCCGAAAGTCCAAGTTGAAATACATTTTTAAAATAGATTCACACATTCTCAGATTAAACAGACACTTAGGCTTACTCAAAGAAAGCCTTCTACAAATTCTATACAATCCTAGTATAAAACTATCAGATCTCTTCGTAGATATATCACATGAAAGAAGAAACAATAACAAATTAGCCGGTATATAAAATTGCACTTTTATTTTTTAGCCGTGACAGAAAATTCCGATTTTTAAAATCTCTATCAAGCATCCATTTGGTCAGAAGTCCTACTAATATACAATAAATATCATTAGTCTTATTTTCAATATTATTTTTGTTGCTTTCTATCTCTCGAATCTATTCACCGACCTATTATATGTATGTTATAAGAAGCACATATATATATATATATATATATATATATATATATATATATATATATATATATATATTATTTACTTAAAAATTAGACACAACGAATCTTTTTAGCTCTCTTCAAATGCATATCCTTAATCTTTCATATGGTTAAAAGCTGATTCAGTCATATTTTCAATTAATCACAAAGTTTTAAACAGCAAATGCTGATAATTTGAAAACATTATCTTGCAATGTAGTTCTGAGAAAACCAATCAGAAAACAATTAATTGGTTTAATCTGCTTGCTGAAGCGATAAATGGCATCTTAATACCTTAGCTGGAGGCCAAATGGCAAATTTATTGATTTGAACCAAGATCAAATACGTAAGTTTCCATCAGCAAATCGAAACGATATGTTGACAGTTATATAATTGTGAGCCAAGAATCAGATCAATGATATTAAATGGAAGAGACAGTCGGACTGTCAACGTCTGCTTTGTGTTCAAAATGAAATAGATTAATCTGCACTCCAAACTCTTGATCTTTTATTGATATTTAGATGATAAATTATAATCACAGCGAAATATATATATAGTCTTACAAATATAGACGAGGTGGTTTATACTATCATATGCAAACGATCTTAAGTACAGTTTTAGTATACTGAAATAGAATTATTTATATCAAAGATAACTGCTTAAATAGAAAATCTAAATGTTAATTAAGAACTCTTACGGAAAAGCGTCATTAATTAGAAGAGAAAGATTTATATCTGGCTATATTTCCGATATAAGATATATACACTATTTACATTGTTCGGACTGTTGTCCTCGTTTTTGTTATATTCCTGACATTTCGGCTCAATCAGGTGATTGGAATTTCGAACCGATCTCTTTATTTCGTAGATTGTTCTAGTTCCACGTGCTATGCCTCTTCCTCATATCTCAATTTCAGTTATGTCCCTTTAGTAACACAACTCTTCAAGTTTTTTGTTCACCTCTGCTATGACCAGGCATTGAACTCACAACTCTTTAAGTCAAATACTGGATTACTTCAACCAATGCTTTTATCCACGGGGCCATGTGTCCCTGATGAGGCACGGCGCATGGAACTAGAAAATCTACCCTGTTGGACCAAAGAACCTGTTCGTTTCGAAATTCAAATCACCTGAAGAAGACTGGAGTGTACAGCGGCCAAAACATCGGGAATATGGCAAGAAATATGAGGACAATAGATCGAATAATGTAAATGGTGTATAAAGGTTTATATTCGTTACTATATAAAGTTCTAATCAAACCTGACTATTTTCATACACAGTGTGAAGGCATTGTGTAATAATGATCGTTAGACGTGAGTACTACATCCGAGTTAAGGGTGAAAGAATGATCTGTGGTAACACTTGTGGAAGTAAAAGTTTGCGCGCCTATCAAAATCGGCAGTCGCTGGAGAACAATAAAAGATTGTGCGTAATTAAATGATGAAACCGGGGAAGAAGCCTTGAATCGATAACTTTGTCTCTATCACAACTCAAAACAGTAACGAACGTTAGCTTCATTAAAATGCCGGAAATTAACAATTGTTGAACACATTGACTAAAGTTCCGATTTGTAACCAGAAATATTTTCATTTTTCCCTAAAATGAATGAAGCGTTGAAAACGTCAACATATTTCATCTGATGGCGGAGATGACGTGCGCGGTTGTATCAAATACTTGTCATAAATTTCTTCAACGATGAAACGAAACATTCGATAGAACTTAAAAAGGATCTTCAGGAATTTAAATTGAACGTCAATATTTTATCGCTTTGAAACATATTCTTTCATTGTCGCTTCCCGCCTTAATAACGTTTTCTTTGTCTCTCGCACTTTAAGTAATCTCTTTCTTTTTAATGTTTTTTTTATCATCTGCTTGTGGTGAAATAATCAAAAAGAGAACACTTGGATAAATGCATGGTCCCACATTCTGATGACCCTTTTAAAATATAAACGTTTAATTATAAAGTAAAAAATATCGTTTCTCTTTTAAATACAAGTTACAGTATTCTGATATCAGTCAATACATATGATAAACTCCATTATCTGTCTATATCTCCGTGATAAGGTATTATCAGTATTTACATTATTCAGATTGTTATTGTCATTTTCAGTGAAATGTTCAGAACGTTTCGACCGTTGTACGCTCCGGCCTTCTTCGGGTGATTGGAATTTATTTCGTCCACCGGGGTGCATTATCCTCAAGAATACATGGTCCAGGAGATAAAGGCGTTAGTTCGAACCAGTGACTAGACTCAGTGTTTTCAGTTCGTACCAGTCTACAGCTGTGGTGAACCAACAAACTTGGACAGTTAAGAATAATAGTCTGAATAACGTAAATAATGCAAGTAATCATAATACCTCATCTCAGAGATATAGAGGCCGAAGCATTGTGAATATGGTTATGAAGATGAAAATAACAGTCCGAAAACATAAATAATGTAAGTAATCTTAATACCTCATCTCATAGATAAAGAGGCCGAAACGTTGTGAATATAACAATGAAGATGAGGATAACAGTCCGAATAATGTAAATAAGGCAAGTAATCTTAATATCTCATCTCAAAGATATAGAGACTCTTTCTGTTAGTTTATTGTAATTAGTTACTGAAATAAACAAACAAGAAAAAGGTTTTCTTCGGGTGATTGGAATTTCAAACCGAGCCGTTTTCATCCACGGGGGTATATATTCCTCAAGAACAGTGGATAAAAACGTTAGTTAGATCCACTGGTTAGACCCAAAGAGTTGTGAGTTCAATACCAGTCTACAACAGTTCGAAATTCCATTCACCTGAGGAAGGCCGGGGCGTACAACGGTCGAAAGTTTGAGAATATGCCAACGAAATTGAGGATAACAGTCCGAATAATGTAAATAATGTACGTTTGATAAACAGTTGATAATAATTCGAAAAAAAATTGGTATCAGCTTCATTATTCTAATTGGTGTAAGCTATCTTTTTATGATTGGAAATCTTACTTCTGAATTATCACTACCTTCACATAATTAAATTAATTAGAATTTATTTGATGATCAATGAACATTATTTCAATTTTGCTTATATTTATTAGAATGCCTGATAGAACTTTGAATTATATCTTAAACTGGATGTCTATTTTGCAATCAATGTCAATCCATCGATAATTTATTTTGATGAACAGAAATTCTGAAAAAAAACGAATATGGCAAAAGTATAATGCATAATCTCCTACGGAAAACGAGGAAACCGAAATATTAGCATATATGTCACTTTCTCCTATTTGCTTTTAAAGGAAGCATTATCAACTATTATCGTTATTAGTAGTATTTAATATTAGTATTTAATTTGCTCTTACTTGTTTATTTGCGATAAAATTCATAAAGTGAAATTAAAAATATGCTTGGTTGGACAAAAATGTTAAAAGCTTTTACAAAAGTAAAAATAATGGACGATAATGCTTTAAAGAATAAAACTATAGCATAAACTGCTCGAATTATTTGAAATTCAAACGACTATTCATTTTGTCACCATGTTTTTTATTAGCATTATTTGTCGCAGTTATATCATCTTTACTGATCAAAAGTATTTGAATGGACGAGAAAATAGCAAAGAAAAAAGGAAAATACCTAAGGCCACTAAATAATAACTATTTGTCCTGTATCTAAACTAAAATGGCCAAGATAGGTGAACACAATAACCCAGTTATAGGACATCTCGCTTATAGTGTGCCTAACTTGATAGACTATTATATATCTTTATCTTAAAATCTGAACATTAACCTTAAAATTAAAACTTGATACAAAAGGAATATCAGCAAATTCCTTTATCCCAATATCTGAACATAAAACTTAAAATTTGTTGTGGTCTGTTTAGAGGCCAGAAAAAAAGACACGGAAGACGAAGGTAGGTTGAAAAAGTCTATTGAAGATATATATACAAAACAATAGTGTTAGTAATAAGTAGATTAGCACTGCGTCTACTACTCCACTCCACTTCACTTCACACTCTCTATCCGACTCTCGCAGTTTGTATTTATGAGAGGGGGAAGAGTTCATTCTACTGTAGGAGGGTTTACCACAACAAAATTGAAACTTGATGTAAAAGGAATATCAGCAAATCTATTCCAAAGAAAAATAATGTTTAATCTCTAATATGATCCATCGACCCATTTTAATGGGTGGGTGGGGAGGTTAATTAGTTTTATTCTATTTCGTTTAATCTATTCGAATAAACTTTCAATTCTTCCGTGATAAACATAACTTCACCTTCTTGCCATTTACTCTTCCATCGTTGCCTAAAGCTGGCGTTTTGAAATCAATCGATCTCCTTGTCGATGCCCACGACATCCAATCGATCGAGAAGTGGTCCGTCGAGATACGGAGTTGACAGTCAAATAAATTCATACAGTAGACATTACGATTAGAGAAATAGAGAAAGAAGAATTTATTCTGCCCTGGTGAACAATAAATGGGAGATTTCAAGGCATTTGAATAATCCAATGAAATAGTGTACTCTACAATTACCACAATGAAAGATAAGTAAAACTAAAGAAGCTACACATATGAATCTGTCAAAGATTGAATTTATAAGGAAAATTATAGCAGGGTTTCAACTATCTAAAACAAAACTGTAGTTAAGATTTCATGTTTTAGGTTCAAATGAAATTTGTTTGTAAATTCTTTGTTAAAGCACCGGAAACAAAGTAATCGAGACAAATATAATCGGAAAAGGCCGATTATTCAAAAATACAAGACGAAAATATTTCAGTCACCTCGGTTCCTACTTTAATACGAATATTACGAGATGTAATATTATGGATATTTTAAACTACGTTACTCTAGTCGAGGATAAAAAATGTAACATAAAATGTCTACGTGAGCAATAGGAAGTATTACATAAGAGACAGGCCGAAGAACAAATCCACAGAAACGTTGCCAAATTCATAGAAAATTAACTGGAGACTACAATATATTTCTTTCCTGAAAAAATATTCGAAACATATTTAAACTTTCTATAATTTCTTAACCTTTTTTACTTTAAGCAATACTTGAGTTTTTACCATCTATCTATGTTTCTAGTCTGTGACCGATGCACAAAAATCCATTCTGCTTTCCGCTAATTTTTCTACACTCAATAGGGTCTGTGAGTATTAAATTTCCCAAACTGTCCTTCCTTATAATGTGTCCCGAGAATTCAACTCATTCTGATTGTAAATATACACCTTTGTGCAAATTGTTAGAAACAAAACGAATAATTCCGTTATTTCTATTCGTATTTTTCCATAGAAGCATGACCCAGTGCATATGACAAAAAGTCAACGTGTCCGTATAGTGTTACAAATTTTGGAGTAACGTCCATCGCAGACAAATGCCGTAGGACAACTAATCGACAGTCGAGACAATATGGTCTAGGTGTGATAAAAATCTGATGCAAACACGGAAGGCGCAGTGTTTTTCAAGACTAAACTAATTTCATCATACACCCCGAAAATAGATTCATATTACTGCACAGCAATGCAAATGACCTAATCAGAGGAAAAAAATAGATTATTGATTACCCGTTGTCACTCCAGTGGGTCTAAAACTGACCGTATAGTGAAAGAAAGGAAGCTAAAGCGGTTGTGTTAATTAATTTTCATCAGGATGTAAGTCACTTTCTCGTTCCTATATTTAAAAAAAAATTAAAAAAGCAGAACACTCACGATGGTCATATGTTCCATCAATGGCATCCTCAGATTCTATCGGTAGAATTATATATTCTTTGTTTTGTGTCCTCATCTGGAAAAATTTTCGAGCATTCACTTTTGTATTGGACTATATATATATAAACATAGATGTTCATTCGTAATTAATTTGTTTCAAACAACATTTTCATATTTAATTAGGTTCTGAAACGTATTATTTGTTCTTCCAGTGCATTTCAGAATATCTTTTTCACATGTTTCTGCCTTATATTATTTACATTATTCGAACTATTGTCCTCATCTTTCTCGCCATATTTATTACAACTTTTCGGCCGTTGTATACACCGGCCTTCTTCTGATGGTTGGAATGTCGAACTGAACCCTTTTTTTCGCTCACTGGGGTAGACTGTTCTAGTTCCACGTGCCATGTCTAATGGATGTCAGTTATCACTTATCTCCTGTTAATTTCCCTCTGAAAGTTCTCCACTGCCTTAACGGGTATTGAACTCGCGATCTTTGGGTCATGACACTGGATCTAACTAACGCCTTTATCCACTGTGACGAAAGAGTGTGATTTCAATAAGCAGTGAAGAACTTGGAGAGGGAAATTAACAGTAGCTAACTGATAACTGACATACATTAAACATGGCACGTGAGCGAAATGAAGGGTTCAGTTCGACCGTCCAACCACCTGAAGAAGGCCGGCGCGTACAACGGCCGAAACGATGTAATAAATATGGCGACAAAGATGAGGACAATAGTCCGAATAATGTAAAAAATATAAATAAAACCTCATCTCAGAAATATAGACAGTTTCTGTTTTATCGTATTGCGTTAAGAATACACTGCGTGCCAAATTATTTTCTAATATTTCAAAAACCGTATATCAATTCACATAAAATTTTCACACAATGTTGGTAACACTGATCTGCGTAATCACTGATATTTTCGTACTGATCTGCGCAATGTAAATAAACTGGCGCCATATTTGTTATCAGCACGGTGATTTGAACGTGCCAAATTATTAGAAAAGTATAAGAATTTAGTGACATGATGGGCCGTAAAAGCAGTTTAAGTGATGCTGAAACGAAAACTTTTACCTCAGAACTCTCAAAAGGTAAATCTACCGTAGAAATTTCTAAAATGATAGGGAGGTGTCATCAAACACTGAAAAAGTTCACCGCCGACCCTACACAAGTACGCAAATGGCATATAAAGGCAAGCCAAGGGTTATTTCACATCGTCTCATGTCACGACTTAAACGAGAGGCCACGAAGAACCCAGGACTTACCAGTCAAGAGCTTTTCAGTCGTATTGGGGATCCTACTGTGTCTAAAAGTACTCGGTGTCGGTATCTGAGGGAAACAGCAACAACAGTCAAACATGTATCGAAGCCTCCGTTGACGAGAAATCAAATTCAAAATCGATTGAAATGGGCCGAGGACAATATGAAGATTGACTTCTCTAAAGTTTTGTTCACAGACTAAACTCGAGCAACACATGATGGGTCAGATAGATGGTGCAAAGGCTGGGCAATAAACGGACAGAATCGCCATCAGTGTTTGGCACGCAGTGTATAGTTAAAATTCTGTACTTGTTTAATTCTTATATCTACAATTCGAATGTTTGGTCTTTGGCTGTCTCTCAAACCAACAACAAAACTTTGCGACAATAATTAGTTCGTTCTCGCTTTCCTTCGTTACACCTTCTAGATGTTCCTGTAGTTTTCCTTCTGGGCATATCATTAACAAATTATTTTCGTAAGCTTATAGCCAGTGATCACTCTGCGATGTCTTCTAAGTCTCTTAGGATCGTCTCGTTCTAGAGATTGAATTATCCATACAAAAAAATATCCGTTGTCTTACACTTCTTTCGTTGTTGTGTATTTCCAATTCGCGCGCAGCTGATTTCTTCTCAGTAAATAATGCAGACAAAATATTTTCCATTTAAGCCGACTTTTCCTAGCAGTCGTTTACAGTTTTCTTTATAATTTGATATTTCATTTCAGCAATATAC
Organism: Acanthosepion pharaonis; assembly: GCA_903632075.3. Taxonomy (NCBI): domain Eukaryota; kingdom Metazoa; phylum Mollusca; class Cephalopoda; order Sepiida; family Sepiidae; genus Acanthosepion; species Acanthosepion pharaonis. The sequence continues at coordinate 219,561 of CAHIKZ030000567.1, forward strand.
AGGCTATACAAGTTGAATCTCTTTAAAATGTCAACAGGAAATAATTCATAGACGATTTTCTTAAGTTTTAAAATAAATATATAAAAGTTTCTGAATATAAGGGCAATTCTCTTGATGTTATATTCTTAACTCAGCTATCGAAAGCAGGTAAATAATTTTACAACAAAAAATAGTATTACCTAAGGAAATAAATTTACAATGGAATTTTCTAAAGCAAATAGCTTAAAATGAATGATTCAAGAAAATATGTGCTTACAATAATGTACAAGGCCCAAGATCCACTTGAGGTAGAAGTTTACATAGTAAGAATTATGGATCACTATTTATGAGGTTATGTGGAAAAGATAAAATTTAACCTAAGACTTGAACAGGTTAAAATTGTAATGATCGAAGAAGCATCCTCCTGTCAATTAGTTATACAAAGTAATGGTTCGTGGGAAGAATTTCCGCGTGTAGCAATTGTATTTCTTCCATAGAATATGAAAGAATTGAAACTTGTTCGGTACAATAAGTGTGTCATGGTTCGTCTGAGATTTGAAGGTCAGAACTAATGGTCTAAGGAATGTAATTTGTCAGAACACTTTCTACAAAGTTATCGCGAAGTTTGAAACGTTTCATCTGTGGGAAAGTGCTTGTAGGGTGGAAAATAATTAGGCAGCGACACGGAAAGGTAAACGCTCGTTAGGCTCTAGAAAGGCTAGAACGTGAAGACTTGTCAGTTCCTGAGAATAGATAGCAGCATTAATTCATTTCCGGTATGATTTGGTACTTCTACAAGTAGCTGATAGCAGGAGTCCAGTAATTACTGAACTGCTGCAGGGAATTAACCATTTTCCAGCATCTTTAAAGATGTATGATTTCTATTTGGGGTCGGAGTTGAGCTTACCTCCCAAGAGATAATCAGGGCAATAGCACACCCTCATTGTATGTATATGTGTGTGTGTATGTGTGTATATATATATATATAAAATTGTACTACTCTCTCTCTCTCTCTCTCTCTCTCTATATATATATATATATATATATATATATATATAATTATACTATTCGTTCTCATATATATATATATATATATATATATACAGACTAAATGAGAAAGAATAGAGTACAATTTTAACTATATAGTATCATTTACTTTAAAAGAGAGGGGTCAATGGAAAGCACAGGAGTATTATTTATTCTAGGATATGACATAAAGACATGTGAATATCGCTGTTTCGAGGCGTAACAAAGCATATCATCAGGCGATTATGAATTATAGTAATTTTCAACCACCTGATGAGATACGTTGATACGCATCGAAACACAACTGCAATAGCGTAGCGATTTTGACACGATTTCGATGTAATATCCTAGAATAAATTATATATATATATATATATATATATATATATATATATATATATAGAGAGAGAGAGAGAGAGATAGTTAAGTGCCTCCTGAATCCGCTTTTTTTATGTTTCACAGAAAAAAATCTATTAAAGACATAGTGGATACCGTAATGGATATGTGTGTAGAAAGTGGAATCGACGATCTGTTCTCAAATTGTGACCTAAAACGTTGCGTTCCATTTCTCGGAAATGTTCTTGCAAATGCAGGGTGTCATTACTTCTCCTCATAGCTACGGGTTAAATAAAATTTTAGACTGGACACAGTTGTATGTTAAAAGCTGAATTTGGAAAACGTGGCTAATTCAACAGGAAGCAACACAATTCTATTTCTCAAGAATTCATGTAAATCACAGATAAAAAGAAATCTGTCCAGTGCCATACTAATTTACGTCCTTAAGGAATATAATAAGAAAATAATTATGTTTACATTAATGAGTTATATTAAAATTTAAAAGTAATATGCTACGAGACATAGATAGAGCTAGGAATTTTTCTTCAGGGTAATTATTTTCCTAAACCAGTAGTTCCCAAACAGAAATTTACGTGAAGGAATCTTATAATGCCATTAACTTGATCTCTAAACAATCCTCCAAACACCATGGCGTCCATGAAAGTGAAAAATTAAAAGAAGAAAAAGACAGTTAAATACTTATACTTTCAAAACATATATGCATACGGTATATGCATCGTATATATTAACACGAATTAACATAAACACTTTCACTAAGCCTCACTAGAAAAAGAATTCACCGTTAATAACTCATTCTCGAATTGCCTTTTATTCAGATCAGATAAGCTGAAGAGGGCACATCGTACGCATGCCTCACCAAAATATTAATCTCACGTTAAAAATCATTGTCCTAGACTGAGTGATAGCTAAGGCTAGATTGTACAATTTAACCTGCTTTTTAATCTAAAACAATCATGAGGAAATGAGTACAAAGTAAATGCCATAGAGTCGAATTGCAACTCAGTTCGCCATTTCCTTTTTCCACGTGAGTAACCGTTACCGGTTTTCCAGTTAATTATTCCATAATTGTGAAGAATACGAGAGAGAGAGAGTGTGTGTGTGTGTGAGAGAGAGAGAGAAATTGATTTGATGTTTTTTTATTAGTATAGAAAAGGCTTGACTGATATAAAATCAGTCAAAAGAAGTGAATGCCCAGACAGCGACAATTTTGGTTAAATTCGTGATGTTACCCTTGGGAAAGCCACGAAATCAGATCAAATACCCATTAGTAAATAGTAGGACACCTAGCGCTCTTACATATCATAATAATCATCCTCAAGTTATATTCTCTGAGGATATGAGTAGCAAATTTTTCCTCTCTTGCTAAATCCCAATAATGATAATAATAATATCGTATAAAATTCCTGTTGACAATTCCTTGCTCTCGAGGTGTCCCTTCTTGCGATTATTATGATTTATTGAATATTCCTCGGATGACCACGAAGAATCATAGAATCCAATACACACACACACACATATATATATATATATATAGTTGCGCGCGTGGCCGAGTAGTTTGAATATTTCATGAGACCCGTGTTCGAATCTAACCATGGTCGCTTTGTCAGGAATGGTTATTGGAATGGATCGAGGTCTATCCCAGCATGTAGCATCTTTGGAAAGTGCTTGAAATCCATATCACAGGTTGACCCAAGACTTGTGATTAAAATTGGGTAGACGGAACCCTTGGTGGGCGTTGATAGCTGTGCTGGCACAAAGCTACATGTCATCGTGGCCGAGGGCGTAGGCGTGCTGGCGTAGTTCAAATTGTTGATCACACTAGATAATACGCTCTCTTCCAGAAACTGTAACTAAGGTCTACGGAGCTTAATTGCATTATAAACCACAGGTAGGCTTTGTGGCTGTTGATCAAAGCGATCGTCTGCAATAGGGATTGCCTAGCCACCCTAGTAGACGGGTATCCTCGAAAACGAGTGGACAGATAATATCATATATATATACGTGTGTGTGTGTTTCTGAAAGTTCAATATAGAAGAGGATGGTCTTTGCAGAACAATGAATTGTTAAATTGAATATGATCCTTGTCTGCTTCTTCACTACTCGGCCTTCGTAATTGTTCAAAGATTAACAGTTTCTTAAACGTATATTTTGTCTTTGAGACGTGTATTATATTTCCTTCTGGTTTCTCTGGATGATATTACAATGCAAAGATTTCAAATGCAGACATTATTGCAGTGGGCATACATGGTAAATACTGAAATAATTATTTTAATTCAATTGGTTGATTGTTGAGGAAAAAAATCTGAATAAACCTACGTTTCATTAAATAGAAAAAAATGAAGAAATATTACGTGGTTGAATTATATCTTTTCAAGAACTACCGATGTGACGAATATTTGTCTTAAATGTCAGTGATAAAGTACGGAACAAGTGGATTTGACACTACAGATATGACAAGACACACTAATCCATTTAGAAAAATATGTACCTGAGTACAAAGATATAAATAGATTTATCTGTTTTTCAGTTTCTGTGTTGATGTAGACAAAGGGAAATAACCAAAGTTTAACTAAAATGCTGAATTTCAGTTGATAAATATTATTTTATTATTAAGTTACTTCCGCATTTCACTGGCAAAATCGAATATTTTATCTTGTCAATTCCAATGCTTTGTAGCTTGACACGCCATAAGAAAATATTCGTTTTATTGTAGAATTTACAATAATCTTTTTCCTGAAATTTTCTCTGCTGGCTTCCAACAAAATGCAATACGATTATGATCGTATAATAGTAAAGACTATTGAAATTTGTAGGAAACATACGGAAGAAAGAGGTCTTGAAAAAATTGATAGGTACAGACAGGAGAAACAGAAAAAAACAATGCATAACCTCGATAGCCAGCTGGAGTAAATGGATGAGGGAACGTGATAAACAACAAATGTCCAAGTTTATGAAGAACGACAAAAGAATAGAACATTGTGGAGAGGCATGATCGCCATTTGTTGTATGGTCCCTTCTTTCTGGAGAGCTCTTTTAGTTAATGGTCTAAAGGCGATCATGATAATGTTGTCTCCCTCTTTCTTCTCATCGTCGGGTGATTGCTAGTCGTTCTTTTAGTTCGGGGGTAAAATGAGACATCATCAAAGTGGATTTTGAAAACATACCTATTTTATTAATCACGTCGACGTGTACCTTTCTAACTAGCCAGAGGGGGTCGCTCTATTATCCCCAAGGAAGAAAGTCCCCGAAACACGAAATAACCACATCAAATGGGCATGACGTGTAAAACTTAACTCATCGAAAACACTTTCTAACTCTGACATTCCCACGTTTGGCTAAACCAATCAAAATTGAAATCCCTAATTTGTCTACCAGCTGACCCCAAGGACAGACTCAGAAGGTCTAAGTCAAATAGACAGGCAGTAAAAAATAATACTTTGAAATTATTATTTCACACAATGTCTTGAAGAGAAAGAGCATGTAAAAGTTATAAATATTGTGCCGATTGTAACTTCTTCCGTCTGTCCATTGGGTTATGCTTTGCTTATCGTAGACAATGCCATTAATACCTTTATCGACAGTTAATAATTTATTACTTTTGCGGAATGACAAAAAGAAATTCAATTTTGTTCAACATAACTAGTGATATAGAGGTTCCTTAGGTGAACCAATAGTATGTCCTTCTGCCGAAAAAAAATGTTTAAAGATATTTATGTAACGCTATTTCATTTTTTAATATTATTTAAATAAACATTTTTTTTAATTTACTTTGTAATATCATAATTAAAATCCATTAAATTCAGAGATCATGGACAAATTTGAGATATATTAAGACATTATTAATTTCCTCTTTTGTGTTCCATTTGTTATCACTATTGTATCACCTTAATAATAAGCATGGGTAACAGCTATGCATACATTTGTAGTAGACTAACATGCAGCAATGTTCAAGGCAAAGCATAGTGTGCTAACAAGGATAGGTCTCAATAACAAAGTCCAAAATCCGAGCGATATGGAACAGAGAAAATATTCGTGTGTTTGGATTGAATAATCAAAAGGCAATGGATCATTAAATGACCTTATGCACAAACAGCAGCTGCAACGTGTCCGTAAAGTGTTAGTCATAAAACACCCTGCGTTTGTCAATAGTAATCCATACTGTTTTTCTCCATGCCAATGCAAATGAGATACAGCAGAAATAACACAAAATGTTTGTTACACGGTTCCTCTGTTATACTCAACACGCCATATTTGTTTGACATCGAATCAACTGATTATTACTTATTCCGTGAGCTTCAATACGCTACTGTACGAGAAACGTTCTCTAAATAAACCAGGTAAAAGAGTTTGCCGAAAACCTTTCGCATCAAAATTGTGGAATTTTATGCAAATGGTATGGCAGTGTTAATGTATAAATAGCAACAAGTCATTTCAAATAATAGTGAATATTTTTTTAAACACATAACCTACTATGGTAGTTGTGGTACCATATGTACAGTAAGGCTGTTTTTGATAGCCTGACGGAATCCAACCGTTTCCAGTCTGGTCTTGGATTCAGTCTCTTCCATTTTCTAAACCGATTGCGATACAAGGTTTTAGAAATCAGTCTGTCCTATTATGGACCTATTGCTTGGGCAGAAGAGATGGATTTCTAACTTTCCCCGTAAATGAATGTATTGAACTCGACTGTAATTAGAAATCTGCTTTCCGATCTCTCAATCTGAGTTGCTGTTCGAGCTAAATATATAACTGAATAAAATGTAATTCAAGAATAATATTAATAAATAAAAGCAGAATGTATTTATAACTCAACACAGATATATGTAGACTGAGAAATAGCAACAGAAAATACACGGTTACATTTTGATCTTTTTCATAGCGTTGGCTATGAATTTGTTCCAAATGTAACTCTTGGCTGTCAAGGCGCTATCAAAATGATGTTTCTATTTCAAATTATATTCTTAATAGTCACTGACGATGGAGTTACCCAAACACTCTGAAATATTCGTTTTCGGTCTTCCGACGCGAATGACAGACAGCAAATTTTTGGTCGAGTGAATTGCGTCATGGTGGTCTTTTTCTCACAGAGGTTGTTCAACTGAGCGTACTATACTATGCAGTATACAAAAAAAAAAAAAAAAAACGCGTATGCGGTAAATTAAAAAAAGGCGACAATTTACCCATCGCATCCCGAGAGATTTCAATATATATATATATATATATATATATATATATATATAAGAAAATATTTATGAATAAAAATGACAATAGGAAAACTGGTAATTGGACGAAACGCGTCAGCAATTACCAGTTTTCCTATTGTCATTTTATTCATAAATATATATATATATATATATATATATATATATATATATATATATATATATATAATAATAAAATCCACAATTACATCATATGGGGAATGATCTTAGTTCAACCAACGAAAAAAAAAAAATTCGTCAGCTTATTCAACCCAGTTGTCGACTGAGTTCGTGTCGGAATTAGAAATTTAACAGTGAAAGCTATAAACAATAAACAAAACTGTCGAAAAACTAACACAGAATTTATCCATTTCATTGTTTCAATCAGACGAAAGGCAAAAGACAGTGGTCAGAGAAGGCTGGAAGATATGAGTCTTGAAGGGAAGAGGTTTTACAAATTTAAACGCGGATATTAACCTTACGACATTAAATTGAGGTTTTATGAATAATGAAAGTAAAATAGGAATAAGAATAGGTTTAAAAACTTAAAATATACAGATATTTTAAAAATACAAAATCTTACTTAAAAGTACTATTCCAAAGAGAAGTTATATTTTAAAATAATAAATATATATATATATATATATATATATATATATATATATATATATATAAAGTTATATTTAAAAATAACTCATATTTAAATAATTTATATTAAATTAAGTAAAGTTATATTTAAAAATAAGTTATATTTAATATAAAATCAGTAGGTTATATTAAAGAATAAAAATATAGTTATAAATTAAATTATACGCTAAAATAAATTATACATTTAAAAATAAAATACATTTATTACCTATATATATATATATATATATATATATATATATATATATATATATATACACTAAACAATGATAGTCAACGTATTTTTTTATAATATGCAGCTGTAATCGACCTGCGAATTTTTTGGACCTACCTGTGTATTTTTTTTCAAGGAAACAAGATATACACAAGGAAATAGGAATCTCTTATCCGGGGAAGTGTTTACAGATGTGTCCTATTACCGTAAGAAATCTGACACTTTGGGGTTAGCTGTTTGTCACGATTCCTAACTGCAGAATTAGTAATTGATTCAATATTTTATTTCTACTTCATATCAAGTTTAGTGATAGAAGATTCAATTAGTCACTTTCTTGGAGGTTAGCTTCATCCTTTCTGATACAAGTTAAAGTGGTCTCGTAAACGATTAAAATAGAGCATTTTCGTATTGGAGTCGTCAAAATTAACAAACCACCCCTTGCACTATTTAACAACAGAGTGTCAGTCATTTTTAGATTAGTTGCCAATTTAGGAAAAAAGCTGTGTCATCAGCATAGATATCAAGCTGATGACTTGATGAAAATTAAAAATTAAAAACGGCATTTTTTTTTTTTTATTTACAGAGAAACATTCTCTGAGTGAGCATGTATATTCATACACAAATATATGGGTAGTGGAAATTTGGGATATATTATTTTTAATAACTAATTGTCTAGTTGTTAATTCTTTGTAGTAAGTAATGAATCTGATGTATTTTGTTTTATCAACAGGTTTTATGTATCTTGTACGTTGTCTTTGTTGCTGTTTCGTATTTTCTGAATTTGATTTTGGTAATATATGTCGTTAGCCTTATTGTCAATATTATGTTTATGACTGGTTTTATTACTAAAATTGTTGTTTAAATGAAAATTGATTTCTTGTCACCTATATAATTAGGGTACCCATTATTTATAAGGCTTTGATTTATATTTAATTCATTAAGGAAAATTTATTTTAGGTTTGGAAATAAGTTTAACCCATTGAATTAGGTTATTAATGATAACATTTTTACATTTTCAGGACATTCACTGCTTTAGTTGAGGAGACAAGAGCCAGAACTTCTGAAAATTTAATACAGAGAGATTTTGTAATATTATAACCTTGACTATCTGTCAAAATATCTCAAAATTAGATATTTTATTGGTATTGAGTTAATAATTGCAACATACAACGGCACTTCCCTAAAAGGTTTTTGCCTTCGTCAGAAAAGTCTCTAGCTTGACGATATTCTCGATTGTCGCTAATAACCCTGTCGATTAATTATAAAAGACAAAATCTTGGACTATATTGCTTGTACTATTATTCCAAAACTTCAGACAGTTTTTGACGGAATCTCCTCTTTGTCTTTAATAATAATATATATATATATATATATATATATAAGACATTTTTATGTGTATATATTCTATTTTACAGATACAAATATTTAAGTAAATGCTCTGTTTATAATAAACAGAATAAACGACATTTATCGGCCTGAATGTCCGAGAAATTTTCATAGAAAATATGCATCCTCCGACAGGAATTGAACCTATATCCTACACGGAACCGTCATATAGCCTGACGTGCTTTACCGATTTAGTTACAGAGGAGCGTTTCCGTTAGCAAAGTCGATTTTACTGTTTTTAAACGACACTTTAATGATGCTTATTAATGTTTAAATACTAGAATTCTTTTAAACATACAATAGTTATTTGTATCTATAAAAAAGAATGTATAAACCTGACAAATGTCTTAAAATAATTGTCGGACTTTGTCCATTCTCTCTCTCTCTATATATATATATATATAGATAATAATAATAATATTTTTTGTTTAAAAATATGATTCCTTCGCTACATAAGAGTATATAGCGAAGGAATCATATTTTAAACAAAAAAATATTATAATATAAGCTCTACTTCTGTATGGAGTACTGTCTTCTTAAAAATAAAAACAAATAATTAGGAACTCGGATTATGCACCCAACGTGTTCTTTTCTATTTTCAGCATACTTGCGCACTTATACATACATATATATATATATATATATATATATATATATATATATATATATACACACATACATACATATATATATATATATATATATATATATATATATATATATATATATAGGATAAAAATATAATTTCAAGTAAAATATTGAATATTAGGGATAGTGTTTATGTAAATATAAATGTAGACATTGAAATCAACACTGAGTATCAGCAGTCTGTTTCATGCTTGAACAGTCTCCAGACCATCTCTCTTTCTCCCTCTGTCTGTTTCTCTCCTTCTCTATATTTTGAAAGCAGAAATGTCGTACCTAAAAAATAAATGTCAGGATATCGTCATAGTTCCATTGTACATTAACATAAGACGACGGAAATTGTTCTATCAACAAGATGTAGCTATAGCAAAGCAAGATCCAACAATGAAAAACAGAACGAAAACTGTCGCAGATATTGATCAAGAACAAAGACCTAAGACATACAGGCAGTTTCACAAAGTTATAGCAAGCTACCTCACACATACGGTCTCCCCCAAATTTATAAAGATGGTATTACACTCAGGCCAATTTTTAGCTGCAAAGATTCTGTGTGCCACCCTCTGAGTAATTAACCCTCTAATTAACTCTTTAATAGGAAAGTCACCAACATATTTCCGAAACTCTGCCGACGTCGTGGAAATAATCAAAGATGCTCCCCACCAATCCAACCAGGTGATCCTGATGAGTTTGTTCATCAAGGTACTCATAAAAGAGGCACTCTCGGTAGTCTGAGACAGATAGGCCCAGGACTCATCTTTAGCAGATTTTACCAGAATACCAATAGATAACTGATGTATATGCTGACTTTCTTTACAAAAACAACACACTTCGGAATTCGATCAGACATATATGAAGGTTTGGCAATGGGCTCGCCATCATCACCAGCAATGGCTAATATAGTATACTTCGATGAAATGATACTAGAATCCACATCTCTAAAGACAACTCTGTGGCTAGGATACTTAGGTGATGCCTTCATACTCTGCCCATACCAGAAAGAGGTCCAGCTACTACTGGACTATATGAATTCAATAAAATTATGGATGCAGATTACAATGGGGAGATGAAACAATAACAAACTAGCATTTTTGGATGTACTAATATCTCGAACAGAGCATGGGTTTAAGACATCTGTATAGAGCAAGCCATATTCATCGGACAATACCTCAATTTCAACTCCTTCCACCTCTTCAGTGTAAAGAAAGGAACTGTCCGATACAACATGGAGGAAAAGCGACCCAGAAACATATGAACAATAAATGATCAGTGCAAGCCGTACCCTAAAACATAACAACTACCCTGGATACATGACAGCAGCTTCGACGAACTGGGATAGAAGGATACAAGATCATAACAGCCCTCAGAAAATAACTTCGGTCTGGTTAGTCTGTGTGAAGGGATTGTCGGAATAAATACAAAGAAACTGTGGTCCATATAACATCTGGACGATCTTCAGAAAAGACTCAACATTTTGCAGGGACCTCTTCTGAGTAAGACCTCCTGTAGAGGAGAATATGATTAACGGCTGTGTGTACGCTATCCTATGTAGCTGTGGTAAAAATATAAAGGTGAAACAGCCAGCACCATTCAGGAACACTGTAAAGTCTTAACACGAGGGAAATAGAAAGAACAGTCGTAACTGATCATATAGAGAGGGAATGTGGAGGCCACCCGCCCCCGTGGGATGAGGACGAAATATTAAAGTACATCACTGGAAAATAAAAAAAAATAAAAAAATAAGGAATGAATGATTATGCTAAGCCACAAATTTTTCATAAGCCGGCCAATCATAGATATGAATTCAATGTGGGCACCAAAATGAAAAAAATGTAATAAGAAATCTGGTAAAAAATGATTAGTAAGTCATTACTTATATAAATTCCCAAAGTTCATCCACTGATGCCCTCATGTCATATTGCCCAGCCTTGGATGAATCCAGTGTCTTGGTCCAAAGTGTTGTGAAAGAATCTGGCTATATCAGAGTTGAAATAAAACATGGAGAGTTGAGATAAAGGGGGAAAACTTATACCGAGATATCCAGAAAACTCTACCCGGAGGGAGGAAATAATAAAGTCCGTTTCGCAATTCCAATCCAGGAGCATAAACCAGCCGAAATGTCGTGAATATGGCAACACAGTTGAGGACAAAAGTGTAAATAAGAAAAACTTATTAAAAAATAGAAAGTAAATATACTGTTCTTTATACATTTATACCTATATAATTATATGCAAAAATTTCAATAAATCAATATATGAATGGACAAAACAATACTCTCATAAATAACCTATATAATAAATGACATGTTTAAGATATATTCTGACACACACAAATTATGCGTAATCATATCCAATCGTAATTTTTAGCTATGTAGGTATAATCATATTTACACATTTGTTGATATGTAATTATACTTACGTATTTCCTGTTGATATTCACAGATATATTTAAATTAAATAAAAAAACACCTAAGGGAGTCTGCTACAAGGGCGCATCGGAGAATAAGAGATAAATTTTATATTAATTGGTAGAGACATAATAATTTTTAAATAGATTCCAGGTGAAAAGTAATCGACCACAAAAAGTAGATCTCAGGCAATCATTAGAATGCATGAAACTTTTATTTGTGTTCGACCACTGATCACTGAATATCTATTTAAAATACATATATATATATTTTTTTGATATTTTTGTGGTACAATTTCTTTTAAAAGCAATCCCATATTCCTTTGAAAAATACCGCTTTTTTATTTCTGTATAATTCATTGTATATTGGGCTATTAATTGCAGTGTTTGTGATGTGGCTAATTGTGAATGCTAATGCGTTGGCCACGTCTGCCATATTTGCTATGTCTTATGCCTTGCTGTTCCTTCCCTCAGGTCAGTTTCCATATGTGGGACACGACGTCCTCAGAGCACCAACTGGACGTAAGTCTTGACATTTCTACACCTGATCCTTCTTCCCAAATCTCACTTCACGAAGCAAACGTTCCACTTGCCAAATCTTGCTTTAAACCTGCAACTAGAATTTAGCGCAAGTCATATTCTGTTTTTACTAACCAAAATATAAGCACCATAGAAATCACCGCGTTAGACTTTCTTGTTTGGTATATGACTGCATCATCACTACGGTAGGCGTTGCTCTTGTTAGTAAATTTGTACGGAGTGTAGTTGCTAGTACATATTTTGAATTCAGAATAATCCTTTTACAAGACTGCTTGCCAACTTCTACCGTGTTATTTAAACCATTGCTGATGGGAGAAGACGTTTATACATAGCCCTTCCTAAAATAACGTAAATGTTGTTGACAATTCATAAGTATTGCACATTTCAAGGCTATAAATGAAGTAACCTCTAAAGCAATATAATTTCAACTTTTCTCATACTAATCTTCATTTCTGTAATCACGTTTTAAATTAGAATTTCTCCGTAAATATTCTCCAACAATTATGAGTTCCTTATAACGAATCCATTAGATTTATTCAGAATTTGCTTTCCGCATATCGATTCTGGTTCGCGTACTAATAACAACTAAGCTACTTGAACATCTGTCACAATAAAACAGTGAATTATATGTCAGTTACGGTTTGAAAAAAATATTTCATACGTTAAAAACAGTAGGATAGTCTGTTTAACAAAATGTATATAATTTTAGTAGCCGACTTCTACTTGAAAAAGCTGCTTACATCTTATTTGTGTTAGTTGTTTTATTTTAGATTATGATAACGCCATTCTGTCAAAAGGTAACATTCAAAATCCACCCTCTCTCTCCTCAGAAGATTATCATGATAGAATCATTTAAGTTCATGTATCTTTACATTTGGCATTGACTAGTATTATGATAAGCGCATTAATAAAGAAAAATAAGGAACTCAAAACTGTTGGAGAATATTTACGGAGAAATTCTAATTCAAAACGTGATTACAGAAGTGAAGATTAGTATGGGAAATGTTGAAATTATATTGCTTTAGAGGTGACTTCATTTATAGTCTTGAAATGTACAATACTTATGAATTGTCAACAACATGAACTATATAGATTTACATGACAAGAGTAAAATAAGGTTTGGGTTATTAACATCGAAAAATGAGGCGAGAAAGAGAAAATAAATCCGTTGAAATAGATCAGCTTTGTGAAATTATGTACGTTTAATCAGTTCATTCCAATTAAAGCAATAAAGCCATTAAGACGTGTGGGTTGACTGTGTGTAAAGGAAGACGAGAAAAGAAAAATGATTGTTAATTAGAATAATAAACAGGATTAATATATATATATATATATATATATATATATATATATATATATATATCGATAGATTGATATACTAACACTTTCAAAACTGGATGAAAATAATCATTATCGACAGGTTTTTACAATTTCTTACCTCTCATAAAGGTAAAAATAAAAGAACATAAATTTGCAAAAGTGCTCCACATTCAATTAATATATATATATATATATATATATATATATATATATATATATATATATATATATATATATATATATATATATATATATATATATATAACAAACACATATATATATATATATATATATATATATATATATATATATACAAACACACATTTTATATATATATATTTACAAATTACACACACATATATGCAGATATAATTTTGTGTGTGCATGTGTCTGCCAAATTCACTATAGAAAAGGCACAACACTTATTTACATAGAATATTTGTGAGATATAAAATGCTATTATTTATAGGACTTCCATTATTTGTGGTAGGGATGGAAAGAGCAGACTTTGAATTCAAAGCTGTTCAGAAAGCAATTGAAAACCCTCCACAATATTTCCCAACCAAGAAATTATGGCTAATTTCAGATAACCATACTCGTAAAGATATGCCGTTAATATATATATATATATATATATATATATATATATATATATATATATATATATATAATTATAATCGCGTATTTAGTTACCATTCTCTCTTTAATACATGTTTCGTTAAACAAGGTATTCTTGTTTACTTTTTATTAGATTATTTTGCATACCTTTCTTTCTGCACTTCTTGCTCGGAAATATAAAGAAAATGGAATAACTTTTATTACGGTAAATAAAATATTTCATCCCGTATACGAAAAAATCTAATAAAAACTCAAAAAAAAAAACCTACATCGTTGCCCGTGTTTAAGGAAAAAAAATGCTAAAATTAATATTTGAAATCGATTCATGTTTAGTCGAGAAGATTTTCCGCATACTTAAAATGGCATATATGCCTATTTAAATATATACATATATGCGTGTCTTTATTCTTAAAATGACATTTTATTATGTTTATCATTGGTAGAATGTGTGATGTATAATCTTGCACAAAGTTTTTGCAATATTTTATTTCAATCAAGCTATTCAATTCACCAGAGATAGGTCGTCAGTTTTATTTGATATACTTTTGCGGGTCTCGTTTAGGTTTTGGCTCGTGGCAATGTAAGCTTCGCACCTAATCCCCTTCCGTCCTCATCATTGTGTGAAGGAGCACACACAACCCGAGAAACTTAGTTTCACACAGTAGTTTCCTTGGGTTATTTTGAAAATGAAAATTGGTATTCTAGAATTAAATTGTGGCGCCAACCTGCACTGATGGATGTTATGGTTCATTGTTTATCATTTTTATGTATTAAATATGTTGATTCTTATCCGTCGGCACACCTAGCATATATATATATATATATATATATATATTCTTGAGAATTGTTTTGTAGCATGATACATTTAGATATTTACTAGTGTCTTGTTTTGTGTGCTTATGCAATTTCGTGTTTGTTTTTTTTTTGTTTATTTTTTTTTTTTTTACGCATGCAGTCATCGGAGTAAAACTAAACGCATTAAGTTACATTTTAGATTGACCCGTATTATACACAGACATCAACTGTCTTCGGGATCGGTGTCCAGTTTAAGGTAAAAAAAAAAAAAGGAAGAATATTTTGTTTTCGATCTTTTTTTTATTGAA
>CAHIKZ030000567.1:240000-310000 GCA_903632075.3 Acanthosepion pharaonis
TTCATGCGGTTTCTGAGGTATAATGGTGGATGAATTAAAATAGTAAGTAAGAATGCATTGTTTTGGTGTAAGGGATATTGTAGTATGTTTGGCTCAGTGTTTGTGGCTAGGTAAGTTTAATGTTAAGACAGAAGAAAAACTTTTTCCCAATTCTGGATATTGTTCCACATTTTGTAAATTCTACAAATGGATAATGCTCTGCGCCATCGTACCTAATGATTTTGAATTTATCGTAGCACTAGACTGGCGACAATATCTCATCAATATGCCGTTCAATAGGGTTAGATATAGCTGTAAATTCTATGCTAACAGTTTCTTCTCTCGTACATCTCGCTTGTAGAACACTCTTCTGAATCTATGCTTTTGTTATACCGGAACGTACCCATTTCTATTGTAAATAGACACTCCCACAGATAAGTAGTAATAGTAGCAGTCGCCAGTGGGATCAGTGGAGTTGAGTGAGTCAGTTGATGTCGGACATTGAAGTATCAACCACCCCAACTAGATTGCTGCGTCATTAACTATTATTGCAAGTTCCTAACGTTTTGTACGTCGGACTCTTTTAGGACAGATTTAATGAAATACAAGCCTCCACTGTGAAAACTACTCAACAACACAGCTTTTCAGCCAACTTTAATCCACAAAAATGTAAATGCAGTATCAATCGCTATGTACTATCCGCCTTCTTACTCTCTTTTCTTTCTGCTCATTATTTTTGTTTCTGTTCCTAGCTCTTCAACACCATATAACACCTTGAGTTTTAGTGGCATTACGGCCTTGCTTGGGGTGATTAGGATTTTTTAAAAATTGCCCAAAGAGTCAAAGATGCTGCAGCAACTGAACTGATTCATGCATTTAAACATGGTCTTGGTGATCTACTGAATTTAATTCTATGCTTTATTAAACAAAACAATTGAAATATTAGTCACTTAGAAGGGGTTTCCTCTTTGTTGTTAGACGTTTTGTGCTGAGTATTTAAAAAATGTATGATTCAGTAAGGTTTTCAAGCAGAATTATCGCACGGAATATTAAAATAAATAAATAAGCCGATTGATTGATTTCCTTTTCCACGGCTTATCTATCTTTTGAATGCTATTAAAATCAGATTTTAAAATTTCTTTCATTAGGACTTGATCGTACTGAGTTGGTTGACATTTTTGTGTCTATATTTATGTTCTTTTTTTTATTTTTCTTCACATCATTGTTTTTGAATAAAACCTACCAAGAACGGTGAAACTTTGTAAGAACCTGGACGTAAATTTTCTGGGCCTGAACTAAAGATTGAATCATCTTTTTCTCTTTTAATTAAAGGAGATTTTTTTTATATTATAATTGTGTTCAGTTTCATTCCAGTGAGCAGCAAATACGTTTTTAAAATAACACTTCTGTGTTCATATAGTTTTTATTTAAAATTTTGAGGTTTCTCCAATATATTCTTTCGGTTAATCCTTGCAGCTGATAGAGATAATTCCTCTTTCACGTTTTGTTTTCTTTGTTTTTGGATTGATTAAGTATTTTAGTTTTTTTAGATGTAGTTGTGAAAAAAATTGTTAGTTTAGATGAATTCCTTTCATTTATAATTGTGATAGTGGGTATAATAATATATGTCCTCAAAGACACATGTCACAGTAGATAAAACTACCCCAGTGAGCGAAATAAAGGGTTCAGTTCGACATTCCAACAAAACTAAAGAAGGCCGGAGCGTACAACGGCCGAAACGTTCTAATAATTATCGCGAGACTGATGAGGACAATAGTAAATAATGTACATAATACCTCATCTCAGAAATATAGACAAATAGCTTCAGAGATATAAAATATAAAAAGCATGATTTTTTCTTTGTTTTTGTAGTTTCTAATATTTACAAAAGCCCATATTTAGAAGATGAGTTTTAGAAATTCAACCAACAATATTTTTAAAACCAAAGAAAATCATAAGGCAAGGATTTTGACAGCATTCACCAACATAAACAATACCTCTGATGTATTCTTATGATTATGACAGCATTCACCAACGTAAACAATATCTCTGATATAGTCACAACATAAAAAATATCTCTGATATTGAGCACATTATCCCATTAATATAGCACACCTTAAGAGTATATATATATATATATATTATATGCGCAGTATTTATTGGAAAGTGCTTAATATCTGCGATAAAGCTAACATATTCATTTGTATGGATAAGAGTCTATGACCCTGTGTTGCACGCTATTGCGATCATCAAACTCCGACGATGTATTTTTCTGATGATCGCAAAAGCGTTAAACACAGGGTCAAAAACTCATATCGATACAACTGAATATATATATATATATATATATATATATATATATATATATATATATATATATATATATATATATAACCCAGGTCTTATTCTAATTAGGGTTTAAGTGCAATCACGTGTACTGATTGATTTTACAGCATTATTGATGCAATAATTGACGGCAGTCGATAGTTCCGTAATTGTGTGTGATGTTTACACTTGCTTTGGCTGATATAATATGCTCCACCTGAAAACCTAATTTAAATTCTTTGTGACCATTTGTAACCATTTACGGAACCAGTGTACCCTGCAAAAGATCTTTTATTCCAGTAGGATAATGCATCGTGCTAAAGTTGGCCAGAAGTCGTTTTGAAAAATGTTATAGAAACTTCTGACGAATGGTGGATCAGCTACGTTCACTCGACATGAACTCGATCGATCATTTATGTAACGTGGCGGAAACGTCTGTAGGCACGCTAGATCCCGCAGTGATAACTTTAAGGGAAATTTTGACAGCTTTTCGAGATGAAAGAGGTCAACATTTTTACAAAGGTCTTCCTATTTCTTTTGGAATTGATAACACGTCGATATTCAGCACATATCCCTGGGATAGAGAGGGTTCTACATGAAACCAATTCTATAACTTTTGAAACGATATCCATCTATAGTTGGATATACTGACGTGCCAAAAATGATAGAATAAGAATCTAGCATTTAGATATATAAACTTAAACTATATGCGTGTTAGTTTCGTTTGTTAGAAAAGTTTTCGGATACACTTAACGGTTTAGTAGATTTTATAATATAGCATGTTTAAATACCAAACGTTTTATAGAAATATATATTTTAGGTTTGAAATGTAAAGCATGTAAACATTACATAAAGCGACTTCTCGGGGATTAAACAAGGCGTGAACAATATAAGATTGAGAAAAATAATGTGAAGGTGGTCTTAACTTTCTTACAGAAAAAAATTCTTATACATTTTATAAGAAATAAAATAAAGAAAACATTTATTAATTTTAAATCAGATTTGATTTCACTCTTATCCGGAGAACGACGGGGACATTATATTATGTATTTTATATGCGTTGGTTTTAATACATGAAATTTTATTTTTTTCCTTTTGGAATAAATAAATAAATAATATTTCACACACACGCGCCCGCGCTCTCACACACACACACACACACACACACACACACACACACATACATATATATATAGTTTTACGTTATGCGACATTTCTGGGTGAAATAACAGAGATAAAGCTAATATACGTAGATATATGAATGGACACTAACGTTAACATCAAGTGGCAATGGTTGGTTTCATCTTTGACTGCAATCTTCAGGCCTTGAGTGATGTGTTTTGGCTCGAATATTTACACACACACAAATATATATATATATATATATATATATATATATATGTTTGTGTAGATATGTAGAAAAATAGGAAAGAACACGTTAGTTAAATAATCCGGGGTTCTTTAGTATTTTTGTTTTTATTTTTAAAAAACAGTGTTACATACAGAAGTACAGCTTAAATTATAATTATTTTTTTTATAAAATAATTATATGTGTGTTTGTGTGTGTGCGCACAGTGGAGTAATGGACAGTGGCTTGAATTATTCAAATTAGAGTTTATTTAATTTATTTACTTTCTAATCCTCTTCGGAAATTATGAATCAACCCGCACTTCTGCTATGGATAAATAGCAGAAAAGATAGGGTTCTGTAGCCTTAGGTAGCAATCACTCTAGGAGAAAGAGAGTTCTGAAATCAGAACATGTGGAAGGTCGTTTGGGGTTCTAGCAACATATTATTCACCAATTCTCTTATATACACTGTATCTTCATATTTGGATTTGACTAATATTACGATAAGTGTCTTATCTATACTGGACTCTCCTATCGTATATGTTGAGTTCTTGCAACTTAGAACCAACAGATAAATTACCCGCACATACCATTTGATTATTGTGGTGAAGCCTTGTGTAGAACCAACAATAACTTTTGGAAGAGCCTAATAAAGAGAACTGGTTAACACTATGTCACAAGATCCGCAAACGGTCTTCGAGGGATGGTTGAAAACTCCTTGTTTGCCGTATTTAATGAAAGAGGTTTAAAAGAAAGGTTGTTTCCCAAACCTACATGACTATATATGTCTGTATGTTTTGGAAATGAGTGCATATTGGAAAGCATTGTATATGTTTCTAACAAGTAGAACAGAATTCTGTCATTTTTTTTACTTAATCTTTTTCGTTGCTATATTTATGCGGACCAGCTTTTGAATTCAAAATATTTGTTTATCTAAATATCATTTAATTTCAAAACAATTTCTAATGAATTTAAAGATTCCTTCCTTTTGAAATGATGAAAAATTTAATTTTTAGATATTCGCAGAGAATTCTCGCAACAATGGATTTTAATTTTATTGACTTTTACAAATATCTGCCATCCATTGTTTCTGTATAACAATCGGTATAATATATATATATATATATATATATATATATATATATATATATTGTTTGAAACACAAAATCATATTTTATGAAATACATTTAAAGTGAATTGTCTTAAATACACAAGGTCAGCAATATTTTTATACTTGCTTCTTTTTGTGGGCCGTGTTCCTTTAGGACGTGTGTGATAATAGCCCTCCACAATTTCTTATTATTTTTTAGATCTTGGAATTTTGGGTCTTTTTATTCTCCTTCCTACTTGTTTGGCCAGCGATTTTCATAAGCTCGTCAAACAGGTTAATCGAGGATTCCTTGTGTCCCTCTTGAATTTAGTGTCAAATTTTCTTCATTATATTTCCTTAGCTCTCTCTGATTCTGAGTGTAGATGTGCTTTTTTTATACTCCTTAAAAAAATTACCATTGTGTCCCTGGTATTTCCATTCTCTTTCTGTAGAAACATTTTTCTGTTTCTTCAATTCTCCCCTTCATCTAAAAGGAAAATGCTCAGCATTCTGTTGGATAGGTCAATGTTTGCTTAATATAATCAAATGTCAAACACTATTACATTCTGTTATTTTTTTAATGTGTTTGCTTTCTAGCCTGAGTTTCTCTTCCTAAAAGCTCGAAAAAACATTAAGCCTCATTGCTGTTTCACAAAAAAGATTTTATTTCTATCTACACCAGGAAAAATAGAAGAATCCTCAGTATTGAATGTTTGCATTCTGCCAATATTTTCAAATGGAATTCATCTAAATGCTCTGAAAAAAAAACGGAATACATAACGGTGCTATAATGTATACCAGTTACCTCTGTTGAAGTACCCAATTTCATAAACAAAAACAATCCATCTGTGGCGAACGTCCATTAGTACAGACGCAAAAGAAGCCCCGGATCGCGAGAGGAATTGTCTATGAAAACCAGTTACATCTGGCTGTTTCTCGTCAGCAGCAGAACAGCTTGACATGTTCAGATACAGGCCTCGTTGTATCTTTTCCAGTTCCGGGTTCCTCCCAAATGTCTCCGACAGCAAAACATGCGGTCAGCAGATCTCGGTGTTTTGTGAAGTCGGTCCTGTAAGCATTTTGTTACTAAAGTAGCTGTGCCGGCTGTAGTGTTGTGGTTTCTAAAGCATTTTTATTTTGTTACCAACCGCCTCTTTCCCTTCTCTGCTTATTACTACCGTAGATCATGAGAGAACAACACACACATGCCGTGCATTAAATTTACATCAAAAGTAAAAACAAATAAAGCATCATCAGTTGAAAGAGAAAAAAGAAATCACAAACGATAATCTACGAATTTATTATCTGAAGAAATTTAGCTACTTCTACTTCATTTTCTTTAATACAATTATGTTACGTTTTATTATAAACCGAAATTATTGGGTCCTAGGTATGACGATTAACTAAAACCGGCATCAAGGCTTCTGACTGGGAGGTTTTCAGAAACGTGGAACCTCTGTTTAATTTGCCTTTTGTTCTCAGGTCCACCTTGACAAGGGGTGGTAGTACCTGTTAGGGTCCCAGCTAGGAGCAAATAGTGAACACCAAAACTATGGTCAACAGACTACGACTGTATAAATATGGATTTATATATTAAAATACCAGCAAAGTATTTTTCAAAAATTAAAAAAATTACCAGCAATACATTTAAAAAAAATATCGCCAGCAATAAATCGGACTCTTTACAAAAATACGTCAATAAAACCTGATATACAGACTAATTTCTTACAAAGACAACATTTTTTCATACGAACCTATCTTCAAATACTTGTCGACATAAAATAACGCCGTAACACAAAATAAACCAAAACAAAACGATTGCATGACCATTAATTGGCGAGGATGCGAAATATTGGAATAAAGGTTTGGTGTTATTTACACTCATTAGCATAAGGGATGCGGGTTCAAATCTCGATAAAGTTTGTAATATTCATAACCGTTATAAAGCTGCTTACGAGCCGATAAAAGAATAATTAATTTAGCATTATCAGAGAAAAATAACTGAAGAAACATTAATATAACTTCAAAAGAAACCGTTCTTTCAGTGACAAAAGATTACTAAAAAGAAAAAAAAATCCCTGAATATTGACAGTGTAAGGAGAACAACCTACTCCTGTTGATGGAATAAAGTGCTAAATTTAATCCACAAGTTATTAACCATGTTGACAAACACATTTCACAGCAGCTGGAACATGTTGGTCATAACAACAAAGATGAGGACATTATTCTGACACTTAATAAGTCTTATAATACTAACTTCTAAGAAAAAAATATTCTCCCGGTTATCGCTTGGGTTTCTATAATTTATTTTGTTGTTATTAAAAATCTCGGAGTGAATAATAATTTAGACGGCACTTTAAAACAAACTTCATGATGAAAAGAATGAAAGTTGTTCATCTGAAATTAAAATATTTTATATCTCCTCATAAATCCTGACGTGGCAGATTGGGCTAGAAAAATATCAATCGAATATCTCCAGATTTTACCTGGTTTAATAAACACGGCTTACTTGGCCAAACACGTTACAGTTACGTCAATGAAAGATGGGAACACATTCTTGGAATCAGGTTTCACATAAAATTTAAACTCGAGCTTTTCTTATGGGGTTTATCAGATTATCCATCCAGAAATTGATAAAATGACAGTAAGATTCAAGTGAGATCAGAATAATATGAAATCTGTGATAAGATAGAAATAATTGAACTCAGGAAATAAACCCACTATGTGAAATTTATTTTTAAAAATAAAAGAGAGTATTCTGTCTCTCTCTCTCTCTCTCTCTCTCTCTCTATATATATATATATATATATATATATATATATATATATATATTCATACATGTTTACATATTTTTTAATCCAATCTAAGCTTTCGGCTTACATAAGCCATAATGAAAGATGACAATTACAGTATCAATTTTTCCTTGGCTTTTTCAGTTTACCTTTTCACAAGGCTACATTTATAATTCCAAGTATTGCCAGTATTTTGTCTTCTGGATCATGAAATTTAAATTGTGGGTATTTAGGCATATTTTAGCCATAAATACACACAATTTAAATGTATGTATATCTATACTTATGTATGTATGTATGTATGTATATATATATATATATATATATATATATATATATATATATATATATATATATATATATATTTTATGCTATGGATATATTCCGGGTCAGATAAACAAGTAACAGATAGAACGTATTTATATATAAAAGTGGACACTGAAAACAAAATAAAATGGCGAGAGTCAGTTGTACGACTTAACGCTTTCTTCACGTCAATTTAAACGTTATTTTAGTAGATACCCACGAAACTGTAGAGTCTCCCTTTATTTATTAAACAGTATGTTTATTTATTTTCATGTACGGAGCTGAATACACGAGAAATGTTTTTTTTTTTAAATTCAAGTCGGTAGAAGAATATAAATCTGAAATACAATATACTCTAATAATAATATTTAAAGTGATATTAAATCTGTCGAATTTATAAATCAAAAATCCATTACTATGCATATATATATATATATATATATATATATATATATATATATATACTAACGAAGGCGCAACGCGTTCTCAGTAATATGCGTAACTATGCGGCACGTGAATGGAAGAGTGTATAGGGTTTACCAAAAGATAAGAAGCCGTGGAGGACCATTATTGTCTCCTTCTTTACATACAGAAAGATGCATGTTAATAAATATATGAAATAAGAAGTTATCTTCTTCAGAGACTTAGGAAAAGAAGTGATATATTAGAAAAATAAAGCAAAACAAATTGTTTCCTATCTGTACTCTTGAATGCAAACCACATTGTCACAATAAAACTGTTGCCATCCTCACCAATTCATAGTTTTCATATTTCCCATTAAAGGCACAATTATTGACAACCATTGTGCCATTCAAACTTTATTAATCCTCGACTTTTGCTAGGTAACGACGTTTGCTCTCATGTTATTTCCTTCAATCTGTTGCTATCGTATAATGACAGCTGAGGAGTTGTTTCACATTATATCCACCTTGATCTGGTATATTGCTCGATGTGGATAGTTGTGAACATGTCCTTTATTCTTTGTTTACAGTTCTTGAGATGCTAATATATAAGCCAGTGTGTCTGTACTGATTCTTGATTCAGTTATTCGTTTTTTACGTGTTA
The DNA here is from genome assembly GCA_903632075.3 of Acanthosepion pharaonis. Taxonomy (NCBI): domain Eukaryota; kingdom Metazoa; phylum Mollusca; class Cephalopoda; order Sepiida; family Sepiidae; genus Acanthosepion; species Acanthosepion pharaonis. The sequence continues at coordinate 248,907 of CAHIKZ030000567.1, forward strand.
TCAACCCTATCTAGGTTATTTAAAGCCAGATATATTTTAGATTGAAAGTTGTTTTTTTAATGTTAGAAATAATAATGATTTAGTGATACAAGTCTTACTAATTAACACATAACTGTGGAAGATGGATTCAAGCCTTTAGAGAAGCTTATTGCGCGTAAGTGAATGAAACGAACCCAACTAGAATTGGAACTCAGCTCTCCGATAAACAATTCCGAGCCATTATCTCTTCAGCACCCATACATCCAACTTACAGTAGATAGTATTCTTAATCGGTTACGCATCTAGATCTTGACCAAAGACGCTGCATCATATAACAATGTGGATGTAATATAGCAAGAACTGTATGTAGAAGCATATGAAGCTTTATTTGACTAATTCAGGATTAAGGCTGAAAATATTCATTTTCTTATAGTGGGTGGTTAGAAGTGAGAGGGGAGATGGGATGTGCTTATTTTAATACCATAGTGGAACTGTCTGATTTTTAAATATTCCTCATGTGATTTTTTTGTATCTGTAAATGCGTACATATCTGCTAGTATATTCGTATATTTATTTACGGATTTTAACTTTTACAGCATAAGGCCACATGAGAAAATATATATTTCATATGTAATAGTTTTGTTTTGAAGATTAATAAATCATTTAACCTTGAAGAAAGTTTTTTGCTCGATGCAATAGGGAAGCAGAAAAAATCACTGAAACTTTCTAGTGACTATCATAACATTTGGATATTTCGTTTTACCTTTTGTTTCGAAAAGAGTAGCTATTTATCAGAAAGACCAGTTAGTTCCAAATGTTGCACAATACCTGCTTAAAGAAGGGAACCCATACAAACGGTGGATCAGACACAAGAAGTCACAAAACTTCACGGCACTTTTCCAGTATGGCAGACTCATTAGATGCTGGAGATTAGATAAAATGTATGTTTTTCACTGGGCGAGATGTGTAAATATATTTCAAAATGACCACCACATTAGAAATACATGGCATGTTGAAAGTAATGATTCCCATAGTTATCTGGGATCAGAGTACGAAAAGATCCAGTTACCGCAGCTTGTCCACCTTGTGGGGCAGGCATCAGCTGCCGGGGGAAGAATTTACGTCTGGGTTGCAGGTAAGCTCACCACTCGCTGCGAATGGACACGTAATTCAAAAAACCAACGTTTTTATATCGTTTTCGGAACATTTCATTCACCTAAATGTAAAACAGTATCTAGTGTCCCGCGATACTTGGATATCACTGACGATAACTTGCTAAACTATCAGTTGGGTTTCGTCTCCTATTTACAACCGATAAAGGGTTTTTTTTTTTTTACTGTTGACCGCAGTTTTCACAGGTTTCGTTGTTGATGTTACTGATCGCTCGTTTATTCTACGATGAAACAACCTTAGAGATTTATTTATCTCCCAAGAATACTTCAGTGTTTCATAGTGCCAATTTCTGGCAAACCATATTAGAATGGAATACAGAATAGTTGAGCATTACATAACGACTATTGTTTTATCCATGTAGAAAGTTTGTATTATTTACAAAAACACTAAAACAGTCAAATAAAGATAAAATCCCGTTTATTTTTAAATATAGCTTTAATTCAGCAGCCTAAGCAACTGTGGAGGGAAATCGACCTCGATAAAATGAACATTATCATTTGTAAATAGATGTAATCAGTTTGTGAATGGAATGTTTTAATTTCATTTTTTTCGTGTTCGCTTTATTTGTATACCGGGGATACTCGACTTACGTCGTAGATCCGTTTCTATTGCCTGGTGTAACCTGATTTTCGATGTAAGTTGGAATTCGCCTACATAAACACCCACAAATCTGCCTTAAGCTTAGGAGCCATAATGAAGGGTAAAATTTTTAAAAACAAAACGACACAAACAAGAGATAGCAATTGTAGCACAGTCCAATATGCCGTACAGTCGGTGAAGAAACAACACCGTCTTCCTCATACAGCTCCCCATGATGACGTATGGGAGATGGCGCTGTAACCACGAAACGACGGACAACGGAAAACGAAGACCTTTTGTATCTTCAATTTTAATGACTTACATTTATTTATTGAGTCATCTTTTACGACCATCATCCATTTGTGGATTATTTAAAGCCTGAAAATATTTTTGGATTGTAAGATATTCTTTCGCATTTTGGAGATAAAAATGATATAGTTTTACACGTCTTACTAATTAACCTATAATTGGGTAGAATATGTGAACTCATACATTTCCTAAGGGTATTTGAGCGTCAGTAAGTATACCGAAAAAATCAGGAATTGACAATTGTCTTTCCAATTAATAATTACAAATTACACCACCCGCACACCCTAGCCTACAACACCTGATATTCCAAAGCGTTCACCCATTTAGTTATTGACAAGATTCGCCGTTGCTTAAATTCGTTGATCATACGGAAAACTGTGTTTGAAACTATATGACCTTAAACCTAATGATTTGCACAGCATAATTCTTTATCATATTCGTCAAAGAGCTGCAGAATCGCGAAAGCTGACTTACTAAATTTAAAGTAACAAAAACGATTACTGAGCTATGTAATATCAATTCACCAATATGAGACTTAGGGCCGGACAATTCCCTCATAGATAAGGAGAAGACATGAAACAGCAGAGATGTAATTCTGAAGTAAGATGCTGAATCTGATGCCGAATTAGAACGTCATTTTTGATCACGTGCTAAGTAAAATGTAAATAAAATGGCAACTTATACATAGAATCAGAAAAAAGCTAATTGACATTTCGAGGATTCATATTGAACCAAAAAAGGCTTGGAGAATTTGACAATCATATGGCATATTGATGGCAAGAGTGACAGATGGAAATAGAAAGAAAAAAACTTAGCGAGCTTGTGCCAGTATATGACAGAACATGGTTTAGGAGTGAGGTGAAGTACCAAAACTTACTCAGCGCTACAAAGCATAAGATGTTGTACAGAACCATGATCAACAATATAACAGTTGAAGTTATTTGTAGGAAAATAAATTAGGTTATTCATTTAGAATATATAAACATATAATTTCATCGTTAAATACTCATTTGACTACAAACTTTGAATTGCTAACCTAAAAAAAAACAGAAACGGAAGTATAACCTGTTGAATGCTTAAGAGTTGATTATTATCAAATACACTATCCATCGGTAGTTTTGACAAATTAAACTGGTTCACAACAGCCAATGCAACAGAAAAATTATGTGTGCCGGACATAAAATTTGTTCGTACAGTGTGCTGTTATGAAAGTTTTCCTCTAGATATATATTGTCCTGTGTAAATGAGAAACATGTATATTTATCACTATAGTGGTTCTAGATATTTGGATGAATTTCCCTATTCCAGAACTGCCTATGTAACGAGAAACAGCAGCATTGTTGTGTAATAAATATCTAGTTCGTAGCTACTCAGATCAAATGTTTAATTCTACTTTATTACGAAATGAAATGGGTTGAAAAATTAAAATTTATGTCAAATAACTCCTTTAAATATATCTCTCATTGTTGTATATTCTATTAAAATTCGATCAATAGTTACTTTTAATTAAATATTTACGGTAACGCTACAATAATTTTAGAAACAACAATGTCAAAACTAAAGCTGATAGCCTTAAATAAAAAAAAAACAATTCCAATTTAATAAATTTCAATCTGTTTGGTCAATAAATCATTCACAGGACACCCAAATAACTTCTACAGAACACCGTGTGTAATTCCATAGAGGCTAATATTTTCCCATTAATTTGATTCGCTGATGGATTTCCATTGCTATGCAAACCAAAATAGAGATCCAAATACGATGCATCGGTGAGCTAGTCGTCAGAAAATATATGAAATATCTTTGTTAATGAAAGTAAAGTCAGCAATACGATTGATGTTTTATTTCTTGAGGTTGACTCGTCTCTAATGGACGCGAAACTACCACAATTTTCGCTCCCTCATCTCCACTTTTCAACATGTTCAGAAACAATAGCTTCAGACATTGTTCACATTATTTGAACTATTGTCCTCATCTTTTACGCCATATTTATTACAACACTTCGGCCGTTGTATGCACCGGCCTTCTTCAGGTGGTTGGAATGTCGAACTGAACCCTTTATTTCGCTCACTGGCGTAGACTGTTTTAGTTTCACCTGCCATGTTTTTTTAATGGATGTCAGTTATCAGTTATCACCTGTTAATTTCTTTCGACTGCTTTAGCCGGGTATTGAACTCACACTCTTTGGGTCCTGTCACTGGATCTAACTAACGCCTTTATCCACTGTGCCATGTATCCTTGAGGTCACATGGCGCAGTCGATACAGCTAGCTCAGTGAGCTACCCCATTATTACCTGATAGGTTTACCTGAATATCACGTGGAAAATTTAGAAATTTAATCTGGCTTCCTGCTTCCATGTCAGCAACCATCTTCAAAATTTTATATGTAACGTCAATCACCATCTTACGTATACTTAAATTCTGGTCGTTTAGAGTGTCTCATTATCATTTTCTGTTTTTGCTTTAACCTCCCGTAAACTCTTTATGACATTATAGCTTTCCATGTGATGAAAGGAAGAAAGAGAAAAATTGAATGCCAGAAAGTTGCTTAGTAAAATTGAATTCTTTTACTGAAATTATATATTTCTTAGTTACATAGTTTTCTATAAATATCTTTCAGGTTTTTAACATCAAATTATTTTAAAGTTGGTCTTACTTAGAGACGATAATTTATGACAATCTAATTGGAAATTTAAAGAAGTCGAATGTATTTTAACAGCAGATAAACATTAAATAGAACATTGAGCCAGGTGAACAATTTGCTAAAAAAGTCATTTACTCGTTTTTATGCACATTCTTATACATAACGAAAGATAACTTCGATTATATAAAATTTATCTAACAGATTAATAGTAAATTAGGTTAGTTCATATTAAAAATTTAAAAAAAAATATAGTAAAAATCAGCTGATACATAAAATTAACATATTTTCTAGAAAACAAAGTAACATATTTTAATAGATATATTTCTGTAAATAAATTTACTCTTAATATCAATCTCTTCTATCTGTAATTCTCCAAATCGATCAGGGTATTTACTATTACCTGCGCTGTGTTAATGGCTATCAAGCAGATGTTTTGAAATTGCTGTGTTGCCAACCCGTTTTCCTTGAGGTCAGTGAATTTACTTCAGCTTACAATTGAGAGTTTCCGAGTTGTAGATTTTTTTTTATTTAACTAAAAGTTACCACGCTTAACGCTGTTGCAACCTGAATAGGAAGATTTGCTTGGTTATTTATTCTGTCTAATAAGACAAAAACGCCTTTGTTATCTACTACGTCTGCCAAAATTTGTCTGTTTCAAGCAAAAACAACTTTCATTTTCTTCTAGAAAAGAGATGCGAGCATATTGGTTGTAAATTGTTTCAGAGTCAAGCAAGATGAAAAATAATTCATCACGCATTTAAGTTTTCAGATTATTGTCTATTTCATAAAGGATCACATATTTTAAACACGGCCAGCAACAATTAATATCTTTGAACAGAAATAATAATCTTCATTTAAATATTTGCAGAAACAGCAGCCCTTTACTTGTATATACACATCATCGTAGCAAATCCCAAGGTTATCTTTGTACGAAAGGTTTGTGTATATCACTAAATCCATAACAGAAAAGACTAAAAGAACAGGAAAAATACAGAGAGATAACTCCGATTCTTAAACATGTCTCTCTCTGCTTCTGGATTTTCTGTAAGAATAGGTTTTAACAAAATAACATAATCAAACAACGTTGATCACGTTTTCGTGCCACGCCTAAAGTAAAAGAAGGTCATTATCTGGTTTATGAAAGGATTTTCTCCATTTTCTTACATTTTTCTATCTTTCTACTCTTGTTTCTACCATTTTTCTTTGTGCAACATATTTGCGAAAGATTTACATATTTTCTTTCTGTCGAAAAGGAAAATTTCACTCCATGTCAAAAGATTATTATCATTACGTTTTTTTTTATATTGGTGAAGGCAAAACAAAAATTGTTTTCTCTTGTAAATAAATATTAATTTCAAATATTAGATCAAAAATTTCCAAACAGATTTTTAAGTTAAATGAGAGCATATACAATGAAATGAATGTGTTAACTGTTTCTAAGTATTAAGTGATTTTTAAGTTACATTTAATTTTTAAATACGGTAAGTGTTTTAAGCATGATATAAGTGTTCTAAATTATGTTAAGTGTTTTAAGCGTTTCTAAAGTATATAATTCATTTAAGTATTGAGGAAAATAGCGTTTTAAGTATTAAATGTTTTAAGTAAGTTTCAGAACAATTGACTCAATACTTCAATCTTGTGAATTAACCTTTGACGGAAAAAATGTATGCAGTTTCTTTTAAATTTCTTTTGTGAAAATAACTATGATATTCAGTGTTTGGTAGTGTTAAGTATGCAGTCAATATTTTCAGTTCTATAAATGAATCTACTACGCTGGTTCAGCGTGGAAACATTAGTTCTCCTGATAATCCCGTAAGTCTAGTAGTCATTGATAACACATGCTGTTGTCTACGCCAGGTGTATTTAAGTTTAGTAAATCAGTTTTCGTGTCTGAAAGACTTGTTAACTCATTCCTCTGGCAGATGATTATAAATATATTTCTGTATGACTAACGGCTGGTTCAGTGTGTTCTCTTTCATAACACCGGGGTTATTTCAATGAGGATTTTATTTTGGGCTAAAACCAGAAATTTCAGAAAGTCATCTCTGTATCATTGATAAATTCACATGATGATTGCGATGAATACAATGGTAATAGGGTACACAAATACTGCTATCTCAGTAACAAGAAAATAAACCTACGGATGAGTGTCCCTTTTAGCGTGCGCGGTATTATCCCCGCCGATTGTTTCCCAGGTTATATTAAGACCGCCCTGCCTTCTCGCAAAGTTAATGCCTGAATATTTTCCTAACCGATGCTGTAGTGGGAATTAAATACTGAGGTATCTGTTTAACAAATCCAACTATAAATTTCTCCTGTTATTTACGCAGTTTATTGTCTTTCAGTCATTAATGGATTGTTTTAATCGACAGAATGTCTCATTACCATAAACATTATATTTATCTGAGAATCGTATTGAGTAGGCGTAAACTTACTTACTCACAAGAATTGAAGCATTATTTTATTTGTAATCAGAGAAAGTGCTTTCAAGCGAGGCATGCTTTACTATTAAGCGACGAAAAGTCACTACAGCAAAACACTTACTTGAATTATGAAATCCTCACTTTCCTTGGAACATTTCGAGGTATATATGTGTTAACTTTATTTTCCCACTCGAAACGTGAAGATTTCCGGCCTTCTTCAGGTTTATAATGCCCAGATGTCCTCAAGGACACATGGCACAGTGGATAAAGGCGTTGGTTAGATCCAGTGACAAGACTTAAGTGTGAGTTCAATACCTGGTTAAGGCAGTGGAGAACTTTCAGAGGGAAATAAGCAGGAGAAAACTGATAACTGACATGGAACTAGAACAGTCTACCCCAGTGAGCGAAATAAAGGGTTCAGTTTGAAATTCCAACCACCTGAAGAAGGCCGGAGCATACAACGGCCGAAACGTTGTGATAAATATGGCGACGAAGATGAGGACAATAGTCCGAATAATGTAAATAATGTATAAATCGAACTTTTATTTCGTTCTCTCGTCAATTTCTTGCTTAATATCTCTATACAAAGAAAATTATATCTATTTAAGGATGTTTAAGAAAAATATTTGTCTGTTCTATAATATAGAAATTAAAGATTTGTTTCCGATAAAATTCATTTTTCAACAATGAAATGAGTTAATTTTTCAATTTTCCAGTTCCTACTTTTCCGACATGCTGAAGCCATAATTTATTTTTATTGGTTCCGACGGCATATCGATGACTAACTGAAATCAACTTCGAGAAATATTTTAGCGTAATGGAACAAAATCGACCATGAGAATCTACAGAAGATTATTTCTCTTGGAATTCAATTATAGTTATGAATCTCCTATTTACTGAGAACATGTGTAACAGAGACGAATTGAGACTTCTCAAGTTTCTTCACGCGCTTGTTGAATGATTCTCTGTTTTTGCAGTTAGCTACATGAATGCAAGCGTAGTGTATCGAATATCGGTGCGAAGTTCAAACTCCGTTCGAAGACGTTGCTCGCACTTTTGCAAAAAAAACCCATGTAAGTCTCTACTCTGCCAGTAACCAATTAAAATGCTCTCTCAGTTTTGCTTAATCTGAATTAAAACTGTTTGAATTTAGGACTGGTAACTCCACTCCATAAAAAAAGACTATTTGCTGCAGAAACTACACCATCAGCAGCCAGCGAGTAGTTGCTGTAATCTTATTTTCCAGAGCATTGCTGAATGACACAAAGGAAGGAATTAGTAGCAAGAATAATAGTAAAGTTATATGCCCTAATCGGAATCACTCCTAGAAAATGACATGCCTCAAAATTTTCGGAACGAAATGCCAGTCAAGGAACCCGTATCTAATGAAAAAATAAATAAACATGAAGAAAAGACTAGAGGAAACAGAGGTATGGTTCTATAGAAGGATACTATAGGCAGAACATGTAAGCAACGATGAGGTTTTGGAGAGGATGCAAACAAAGAGGAAATTTATACTTAAGAGAGGTAGCTGAAATTTCTGGGAAACGTAAGGAAAAACGAATGCTTGGAAAATCTGATATTCCCAGGATGAATAGAAGGAAAGAAGGACAAGGAAATGCAATTCGTGACATACCTAGCGGGCTTAAGCAGCTGGATAATAGAACATGGTCTTGGAGATGTAGTAATAAGACAAAACGTTTTGAGAGCTACAAGGGACTAGAGGAAGTGGAGAGCCATGATTGTCTACGTCCTGAAAGGAGACGGCACATTAAAGAAGAGTAAGTAGCCAGACTTAAGTCTTCCGCTGCTACGGGCATAGTTATACGTCTTTGTGATACCTACATACTTAGCTTTCTCTTGATACCTCTAGGGCTTGAGTTTAAAACCAAGTAGTACTTGGCTTGAAACGCGCATTCCCGTAAGGTCAGACGAGGTCAAGCAAGGTCGAGCGAGGTCATAAGTTAGATGGTTCACCATCGGATGCGTACTTTATGGTCACGCATGCGCACATTTCTAGAAACATGAATCCAACTTTCGCCCCACAGTTATGGGTTAATTAGTAAGTCATCTAACAGTAAGTCATTATTTTCTCCAAAAATAATTCTTACGCTCTAAAAAAATATTTTATGGCTTTAAATAACCTGCAATGAGTTGATAAGCCGTAAAAATCAAATCAACCGGCGCTTATTGCTACTTCCAATCCAAATTTTATATACAATATAGTACACATAACCTGTTTTGAGAAGTTATGCTGTGTATGCCGTTTAACTTAGTCTTCTTACCCGACTGGAATAAAAATGGCAGAACCTATGAGAAATCACTGTCATCGACTTTATAGCCATTTATTTCCATTAAATAGTAATTTTCTATTTTTCTCAGAATGGATCAACAAAACCAAGAATCAATGCTATAAAAATGCAGACAAATCAGCGCTAAAAGTGTCCACGGCGTTTGATTAAAGCCAAACGCCAACTAAAAACAAAAAAAAAAAAAAATAAACTTTAGCAGATTTTTAAAGAAAATTAAAATATAACTGTCTATATTTCTGGGATGAGGTGTTATATACACTATTTACATGATTTGGACAATTGCCCTCATCTTTGTGGCCATATTTATCAATATTATAATGAATAAAAATAATTTTAAAAATAACAAAAGCCAAACATACTTGTAATCTTTTAAACTCCTCATATTTTACATTTTATTGAACTTAGTGTCAAGTAAATGTTTCACAGGAACAGGTTTATCCATTAATCTTGGAAGTCAACTTGACGTAGTGTCATGGCTATTACAGTGGATATAAGTTAGGTAAAGTTGAGCGAGGCCAGGTGCTTTGGAAAACCAAGTGATATAAACTTGGATTTGTGGATAGTGTGAATATGTCAATGAACATGAGGATAATAGTCCGAATAATGTAAATAATGCAAGTAATGATAATACCTCATCTCAGAGATATAGACAGTCCTTGCACATATATATTAAACTACTTATGGGTGGATCTCTCCGTGAAAACAAAAATGGATAACATAATACTATTTCTTAAAACTGTGGGCCTCTACTCAAAAATATTTAGCAAATGTGAATGCCTATAAAATAAATTTCTCTACAAACCGTCTATCTGGAAAGAAGGAAGAATAAATCAATGAAACCAGACCCTCGACAAAAATCCACTTTACAAAATATATCTATGAAACCTGATCTAAAAATTCATTTCTCACAAAGAATACTTATTCTATTCATACGAAGCTATTCAAAAAGTATTGTCGGCATTAAATAATCAATTGAGGTTGATAAGCCGTAAAACAAAATAAACCAAACCAATCTCATGGGTAGAAGTTTATATTATTATATTTATATTATATTAAACCGGAAGATGATTGACTAAATTTTCAATGTTGTTTCCTTTCCGCGAGAATAAAAATGTTTCAAACATTTAAGCAGCTCATAAAAAAATGAATACGTTCAGTGTAAGGATTGAACTCGAAGAAACCAACTTTATGTCATTGTTTTCTCCCAATAACTCACTTGTACCCCTGAATTACTTTTAGTAACATTAAGATTTTTCTTTAAGAAATGATAATGGAATAAAGACGATGCCCGAGTTCAAACAAGATAGAAATAGTACGCGTATCATAAATATTAGGGGCTTTACAAAATAATGCGTTTTTTTATCGATTAGTAAGTGCAACAAAAGGACATAAAATGCGTATCATCCGTTGGTCAAGTGCGGAAATAATTGAATTGTCTAAAAACTTTGACTGTAAATCATCATGCCGGTAATATCTGTCAGCTGATGGCAGTAAAATGCGGCGGCATTGTAGAAAAATGTATATATAAAGAATAAAAGCTATTCAATTTTACCTCCTTCACTACATACTTTTATCATTATATATTTGGTCAGAAATTCGAAACCTTTTTATCTCGAGAGTCAATAACACCATTTCTCAATCTCACAGACACCTATGACATTTTATGGCCGCAGAGGTAAACCACCTTCATTGACTGAAACTAAGTAATCTAAGTAATTTTTCTGTAATTAAGGATCTGCTACAAAATAATTCTCAGAATTATGAGTAGTACAAGGTACTAGTAATATTAACCGTTTCCTTACATGGAAATATCCGTTATTCATTGACCTAGTGTCGGTTGAATTTTATAAAATCTTTCTCTTAAAGAAATTCCGTAGGAAAATAGGTTTCTCAAGTCCAGTAGCTGTTATCGCTCTTTCCAGTACTGATTGTGGTTTTCTTATTGAGCTTTTATTTGAAGTTGAGTGGACTGTCAACGTCTTGATAATGACATTGTTTGCTTTTTATGTTAGCATGTGATTTTCATTTTAACTGTTGCTGCACTTATAAGTACTCAGCTGATGTAGTTTCTATTATTTGATACAATTCTTTGTTTTGATCATGTTATGCGATATCACTCTTTCTATACAGCAGTGAAATGCTGGACAGTTATCACAGAGATGAAAAAAAGACATAAACCAATCTAAATGTGTTTCTAGAGAAGGATGCTGGTGATACTGTAGGCCGAATATATGAGCAAAGACAATGTTTTAGAGTAAATGGAAACAAAAAGAAAAACTATACTTTGCATTATGAAAAAGCCAGTTGAAGATTCTAAGGCACATAATGTGAAAAAAGGGCTTGGAAAATCTGGTACTCACAGGACAGATTGAAAGCAAATGGGGCAGAGTGAAACAGCTCATAACATAGCTTGATTAAATGGGTGATGGAGAAAGGTTTAGCAACAAGGCAAAATTTTATTAAGGGCTACAACGGATGAGAAATTGCGGAGAGTCATAACCGCCTACATCCTGAAGGATCACAGCGCATAAAGAAGAAGTGTCATTCCACAAAGTTTACCATGGATTTCACTCGATCAACGCCATTTTACCAATTGATCTGCGAAAGTGATTGCATACAGCTGACAGCTTCGATATTCGTGAACAAATCTAACGCCATGTATGATATCCATATGAAAGTTTGAAACTGACGTGGCTATTTAAGAACGTGACTCGAGTTTTAAGATGTTTTGGTTTGGTAACAATTTGCGCTAATACGCAAAGCTACCTTTGGCTCAGCATTTCCTAGGTTCAATTTTCTGTATATGTTTATATTTCCGTGCCACTATATCTGTCTATATTAATTTACCCACTGTGCCATGTGTCCTTGAGGACACATGGCAAAATGGAAAATGGCGTTAGTTAGATCCAGTGTCAGGACCCAAAGAGTGTGAGTTCAATACCTGGTTAAGGCGGTTGAGAACTTAGAAAGGGGAATTAACAGGAGATAACTGATAGCTGACATCCATTAGACCTGGCACGTGGAACTAGAACATCTAACCCAGTGAAGGAAATAAAGGGATCAGCTCGATAATCCAACCACCTGAAGAAGGCCAGAGCGTCCAACGGCCGAAACGTTGTAATAAATATGGCGACAAAGATGGGGACAATATTCCGAATAATGTAAATAGGGTTCAATTTTCTGATCTGTGCTAAATTTATTGTGACTGATCCACACACCGAGGTATTTAACGTGTTTGGAATTTACTAAATGTTATCACCCCTGCTTTCTTAGTGGTTATGATATAAGTAATGCTTCGGAACCTTTCTGTGACACCTGTATTAATTAGTCTGAAACTAACTCCAACCGGATTCTTTCTGTCAGCTCTGACCTGGAGCTCTTTATAGTTCATATAGTCATTAGAGGTGCACTAATTACTCCACAACGCTAAATGCAAATTCTGAATGTTTATGACAGATGTAGTGTAAATGCTATCATTCCTTTCATTCCAAATCCAGATCATAGTTTCTTTTTGGGAAGATTTTGTTTGAGTCCTACTTCTTGTAACATTGGGAGAGGATGTTGACCTTCTATACAAGTCTAATGTTTTCCCTACTACGAATACACATAGATAAATGCATAAATGTTATGTTTACTAGATAAATATATAGAATGATACCGAAAGCATTGCAATGACCTATTGAAGAAGAAGAACACTTTAAATGCACTCGTAGTTCACTGTAGTTCCCTAACCAGCAATTTCTACACTCCGAGTAAAGAATAATAATAATAATAATATAGAGTTCTTTGGACTACACAATACACACTGACAGAACAATCAAAGCCAAGCGCACAGACAGTGTTATTAAAGACCACAAAGAAAAAAAGTGCCTAATTATTGATATGGCAGTCCCTGTATCTGTGAAGATATTCGAAAAGCTTTCAAAATGCAAGTACCTTGAAATCGAAATCTCAGAAATGTGGCACATGGCAACATCAACAATCCCTGTTGCAGTTGGATCCCTCGGATTGTTTGGAAAAGATTCCAATAGACAAATTGAAGGAATTCCTGGAAGCCCATGCCTCAAAGTAATACATTTTTTTCTCACAAGTACAGCCCACACATTACGAACGGCTTTATCTATATCTATCTATCTATCTATCTATCTATCTATCTATCTCTCTCTCTCTCTCTCTATATATATATATATATATATATATATAGCCGATTTCAAATTCTAGTAGAGTTCTTTACATTCAATTACGCGGAAACGTATGAATCAATCTGTTCTCCATTTAGCTATGGGTTGAATAGCACGACACACTATATATATATATATATATATATATATATATATATATATATATATATTTCGATAGCCAGTCTACCGCCGAAAGAAATGACAAACTACTGCAGGAAAATATTCTGCTTAGTCATCAGGCATTGAAAGAGACATGATTGCTCGAACGTTTATCACATATAGCACTTAAATGACTGACTGATTTCAAATAAATATATTAGCACTAGCAATAAAAATAATAATATATTGTAAATTTTATAAATGACTTAGATGAGACGATTTACAAAAATGATATGAGATGGAAAATAAATTCTCATAGTAAACAATTTTTAAAATAATTCTGAAATTGACAACATTCAGTTATAATGGATTTTGTTGTCGGCATAATGAAAAAGTGTCTGTCTTTAGCGTGGCCCAGCTTGAAGAGAAAGGAATATTATAGTCGTATCTGTTTTTTAACGCATCTGAATCTATTTGTCACTTGATACTTAGTGAATTCTACCAAAACGATATTACTAGTTTGAAAAATGCATGTAATCTTTGTCGGGGAAAAAGAGTCATTAAAACACTTAAGGGAATAGAACTACTTAACGTAAAAGGAATATAATCATGACGAAGTAGAGACCGTTATAGAAGCGGAACTAAGCAAACGATTTGATTTCGATTATTCAAACAAATGGATTCAATCCAAATCAGATTTTGTCTCGTCATGGGTATGATGATAAACAGCATCCGGCAGCAAGAGCTTTGATTGGGAGGTTTTGAGGAGCGTGAAAGCATCTTTAATAGGTGTTGTTGGTCTACCTTGATCCAGGGTGGTAGTAACTGTTGGAGTTTCAATTATGGACAAATACTGAAGCAATACATTATTGGGAAAAAATAAAACTTTACTATCAATACATTTTTGGAAAAACTAAAACAAATTATCATGAATACATTATTGGAAATTTTTAAAAAACTGTCAGCAATACATTATTGAAAAAATAAAATAAATATAGCAACAATTAATTTTTGGAGAAAATAATTAACAAAACTCACAAAACATAAACTTTAGGCATGAAATGACCCATAACGCGTTGATATGCCTTAAAAAACCCAAAAAAAAAACCAAAGCAATCCAGAGTTTGTCTTGATGAAAAAATGTTTTTAAAAGCAATATGCTCTGTGTTACATTCCGTGCTAAGGGAATAAACACATAACACGATGCGGATACAAGAAGAAAGGTTTATAAACCTTTCTTCTTGTATCCGCATCAGTGTGCATAACTGTATCGTATTTATAAGTACAATATGAAATACGATACAGTTATGCACACTGATCAATCTGGTAATGAGTGTCAATAATTGGAGGGTCGGATGTGCTTGCATCTTCTCGTTCACACTTCTGTTCGAGTATCTCATAGACGGTTGATTTAATAGGTACTTACTACCTATAGGCTAATCATCCATGGGGATGAATGGTTATTCCATTACATCACTCTGGGAATTTGATGTTTAAAACTACAACTACTTTTTAACAATAAGTTCCTGGTTCATTCTGTGGAGCTGACGAATTTTTTGAGCCTGAATGTTATGACAGGTTAAAATGGCCGCCCGCAAAAAATCGTATCATAAATATAAGAAAGAATGTGTGAAATTCGACAAGAAAAATCCGAATTTCGAGACGGTGGCGTTTTTGTGATCTTCAAATTTTTTGAGGAGGTTTTACATTCCTATAACTACAATATATCGTGTGTCAACTTACAAATGAATTCAATAATAATGACAGGAACAGTGACCAGAAGGCTAAGTTTTCATAAAATTTTCTCTGTAATGAGAGCCACGAGAAAGCAATGTGAATATTCATATATCGAAAAGATGATCATTAGATCTATAGTCTGATACTAAGTTAAAATCTGAATGTTAATGTGCAACTTTTAATGCGTAAAAATCGATTCATCTCTGAATTCTATAATAAAGAATGATTTTACGTTGCTGGAAATTTTGTTAGTAAGTTGTGTGGCCGAGTTCTTAGAACGTTAGTGTTCTGACTGTGATAATGAGGTACAGGTTCTAATCTCACTGTGTTTAATTTAACATGGTGGTGCCCTCTTGACAATATCAGCTTTGAGAAACGATAGCGTGTGATAGAGTGGGAAGTGTATGAAAACCATATCTCCGGTCGACCCAAAAGTTGTGATTTAGGGAACAGGATCATTTCTGATGCAGTTGGCGTTTCTGCTTGGGCGAAGTCATCTTGACAGAGATTTGGATCATATTCTGCTTCCTCGTTCTTCTCCTCTGCACCATCATCACCTTGACCGTATATGATCGTAGGCTGGCTTTCCCAGTTCCATCCATATATCTGGATCGAATGCCGGATATGTATTCATTCACTTGTACCCTGCCTTCGACAAGTAAACAGAGGAATCCAGCACTCACCAGATCAAACCACAGCAGACTTGAAGGTTCAACTTGGTCAAGGACACGTTGTCAGTTGACTTAATCGGGGAAACACCCCGGTCTTGCTACTGACTTCAGTCTATCAAGCACTCCACTAAGCAATGACATGTTGAAAACGTATTGACATTCTTAAAACCGTTCATCGGGTCAGGTTTTTTTTCTCTTTACCGGAAACTGTAACTAAATCCTACTTATAATTGTTGTGGCATAACCCGGTTTGGCTATGATGGGGTCGTAAAAATGCCAATGTGCGTAAACACTGAGCAAATGTCTGCAAGAAGGTTTACCTGGCTACACTAGTAGACTCCATAATCTCCAGATATTGACGCATGCTTACAGGCTGCGAAAATATTGATGTATATAAGTACATATCTGTATAGATGTTTGTGTCTTCAAAATGAACACCACAACATGCAAATTACAGATTGGCGATACCGAAATCAAACATTTGCCACAATTTATATATCTGAGACGAATATTAAAAGAGGACCGAATGTGCAACACTGAAAACCGAAGGCGCACTGGGATAGCGAAAAATGCTTTCCAGAAGCTGAGTAAAGTATTAGGAAACAGAAAAATAGCATTAGAACCAAAGAAAAGATTAATGAATTGTTATTTAGTGCCAGTCTTCTTATATGGCAGTGGATGCTGGACAATATCTTCACAGACGAAGAAGAGACTTCAAGTAACAGAAATGTAGTTGTATAGAAGGATGCTAAGAATACCATGAACTGAACATGTGAAAAACGACGAAGTTCTTAAGACAATAACAAGAAAAGGACACCTATACTTAACATGAGGAAGAGGGAAATAATGAGGTAAAAGGGCTTAGAAATGTTTATACTCACAGGACAGATTGAAGGCAAGAGAGACCGAGGAAAGCAATGCACAACCTACCTGGACAGATTGAGCGAATGGATGTCGGAAAGTATTTTGGAAGAAATGACGAAAAGATAAAAGATATTAAGAGAGACAAAGGAGGAAAAATTTTAGAGAGTCAGAATCCCCAACCTACTGAAGGAACACAGCACATCAAAGAAAAATTTCGATGGAAATGTAACAATTATTTAATGGTATTGACCTATTCGGAAACTTATTGTAATTTGGGGGTCAATTGTAGCTTTGTTCTTTCAAATACAATTATTCGTTTATTAACTTTTACTAAATATTCAGTTTGCACTGCTAAATAATCCACCACAACGAAATTAGCAATCTGACACTTGTTCGATCAACACATCAGTCAATTAATATGGGTAAAATTAGTTTGGATGAATTAAAATCGAAATTTCTGGTGGCAAAGAAGGAGTAATGCATTTTGCCTGAACAAATTGAATCTAAAATAGGTCATTGTCACCCCAAAATCTTCAATTACAGCTGAATCAGATCCTGTTTCGTTTTGTTTTTGTTTTTTTTGTTTTTTTTTTTAATTCTACACGTTAGCTTTTCATGGTTTCTTTTACTGAATGGTTAAAATGAACGTGCTTCAGGAGTTTTGTTGAAAATTCTTTGCAATGATATTCACCCTGTACAAGGCTTGCGTCACTCGGTTACAGATTAAGAGGATATCTGGGGAAGAAAAAGGTTAACGTTAGATTTGAACAGGATAAGATTGTAGTGATCGCGGTAACATCTTCTTGGTAGTCAGTTGCACAATGTAGCAGTTCTTGGGAAAACACTGCTCGAGTGGAACTTACATCTCACCAATGGAATACGAAGTCGTTCGCTGCCATGTGCGTGGCATTGCGGGTTTAGTCGCGAAAGTTACAACTGGTGGAACAAAGGAACGTCGTTGGTCATAACACTTTCGATGGAAATAGCAACAGGCTATCAAAGTATGTTTGGAAAAGGGTTTATAGAGTAAAAAATATTTAACAAGACGCTGTTGGATGCTGTCGAGACCGGAAAGTAAAGACTGTGCAGCTCCTGTCCATATATGACAACAGTACTCCATTTTCGGCCTGAATTGGCTTTTGTAATGGGAGAGGATAGCAGCAGTCAGCTAAATGCTGAAGCGATACAGTGGACCGGCTATTTTTCTATTATTATTAGGGATCGGGTTCCACTTGAGATCAAGTTTCTAGCTAAAATTTTAATAGGCGCTCAGGGAACCGGGATTAATTTATAATAGTTGCAAAGTTATTTTGTATATATTCAGATTTTATTATTCTATTTTTCAAATTAAATTAAATTTATTTTATTTCTGTTGAATTTATGTTACTTTATTTTCTTATTGACGTAATGAATATGCATACACCTGGGTTGTCTCTCACAGTAATATGATTGGCTGGTGTCAGCCATAAAAACAGACTGATGTGGAGGTACAAGGACGACGCCTATTGTCTACCACTACGATGAGGACCAGTCCATTACGGTTAGCCGCTAGATTTTCTTACCCGGTTACAGTAGGACAATCTAACCACTTATCTACTTCGAACAAATATATCCCTTTTCAGTACATATCACTTAATAATAAAAAGATCTCGTCGTCTATTTTATTCTTATCCTCTTAAGTGTTGTTGTTTGTATGTTCACAATTAACTGTGGTGGTATGACATGTTAGAGTCCTAGATATGGACAAATGGTGAACCCCCAAATAGAGGTCAAAACATTATGAAAGTATAAAAATCAGGAATACATTTTCATAGTAAAAATATATATATTAGCAATACGTTATGAGAAAAGGACGACAAAAATACCAGCAATGCAATTTTGAAAAAAGTATGAAATCACCCAACAAAATTAAATTTCTCCATTAAATGACCATAATGAGTTGATATACCACTAACGAAACCAAACTAATATTCTCCTCTTTAGCTTATTTTAATGACTATTTGATTATATATGTCTAGTTATTCGCATCTTGGAAATAGTTGTGATGAAACAATGGTTAGAAATCGTAATTTTAGCTGACTTAGGATATTTCTATTAGTTTTTTTTTCTTTCATTATTCCTACTTATTGTGATGCAATCTCAGTTAATATCTGATATTTTATTACCTAACAATTAGATCTTTCAAAGATAATAAAACATATATATATCATATTAATACTGTACATTTAATAGAAGTTTTGGAAATCTTCTTCAGCTAAGCTCGATAGTGTCCTAAGTGCATAGATACATTGATAGCAGTAACGGATTCAAGCAAGCCAAAATCTTTAGTGATAACATTTATTTATCTTTGCTAACCACGCGAAAACAGTTACTGTCTGCTGCATTCGAAAGCTAATTTGTTTCATCTTCCAATAAATTGCTATTATATTCCTTTTTTTTTTTTTACAAAATGAAAGTATATCCTGTTGACAGAAAAGAACGATGTATTGCAGGCCCGGATATTGAACGATTATCTTCTGCTCTTTCAATATTTCAACTTCACGAAGCCTCAGTTAGTACCGGATAATGGAACACACATAACTGTGATTGACGCTTGGTCAAAAAAAGCAAAAAATAAAATACGACAGGGTCATATATATGCAAGCAGTTTTGAAGATTCTTTGTAGTGACGCGTTGATGGGATTGTCACAGTGTAATCGTTGCGAATGAAGGAAACTATAACGAGAGAGTCAGCATTATCGTTAAATGAGTGGAAATTATATACCGTCGCGTGTTCATCGCTGATGGGGACGTTGAAGGTGATAATAAACGGTGAACTGTTAAGATGCTTGTCAAAAAAAAAAAAAAATGAAAAAACCAGTGCGAATGAATAAAGCAATGAAAGAAAATCGAAGCGGGAAATGAAAAATATATATGATGAATCGTGGGTTGAGAAATTGCCGATGTGAAATTTGTGGCAGGAAGAAAACGATTTTCGAGATGTGTGTTCTTTAGAAAATTATTTGTTAAAGATAAAGGGAAAAAAAATAAGACCGACATATTTTTTTTGAATATATATATATATATATATATATATATATATATATATATATATATATATATATATATATATATATATATATATATATATATAATGTAGGTATTGAATAGAACTATATATATATGTATGAATGTGTGTGTATTATAGGCACGTATGGCTCCAACGTTCGTTTCTGACCATGAAACCCGGGTTCGAATCTCATCATAGTCGATTTGTCAAGAAGGTTACTTCTTGATGTTATAGGTCTGGAGTGGGTGATCCCAGCGTGCGACACCTTTAGAAGGTGTCTGAAAACCATACCACGGGTTGACGCAAGCCTTATGAGTGAAATTGTGTAGACGCAAACCTCTTGGGGCTTTGCTGGTTGTGTTAGCATCATGGTCTTGTCCAGACTGTTTTTCAGGCTAGGTAACGCACTCTCTCCCAGAAACTGTGACTAAGATCCGCATAGTTGCAGTATAAATATGTATATGGCTCTGTGGGTGCGGAACAAAGACAAATCTGTCGGAGCAGGATCCAAAAATGAGGATTAACTAACCGCCCTAGTAAACCAGCATCCTCGGATACGACTGTCCAGCCATTATTATGTGTGTGTATATAAATTTCTACATATAAATAGTGTTACTCTTCTAAGCGAGGCTTAGATGTGACATATGGTCGAAAGTATGGGGCACCTAGTGAGGATCGAACTCACTATTCAGTTGTAACAGTTTTAGCAAGACCAGCTTGCTAACCATTACACCACGCCGAGGCGCCCTCTGCATATAAAGAATGAGTACTGAAGAGTTTCCTTCCGACTAACAAGCATATACTCTCAACACTCTGACGTTTGGTCCTTTTGTGAGTATTTAGTAATGGGTCAAGTCGAAAATATTTATTACCTTTTGTACATTATATACTTATGTAAATTAATATGAATGTATCCCATTTCACACTCACGCATGCAAATATATAATTTTCAATACTTATATGGAAAAGTGATTAATATCGGATATTGAGCGCTTATAATTGCAGACGTCTTGGCTCCAGATATCAACACTTCCTGGTGATGTCGATATCCCACCTGAATCAATTCCGCGAAATATTCAAGTCTAGAACTGAATCAATACACTTTGTTAATTCCGATTTTGCACTCTATCTCCCTCTCTATATATATATATATATATATATATATATATATATATATATATATATATATATTTGGTTGGATAGATGTGAGTTTGTGACCCTGGGTTTCACGCTTTAGCGATCGTCAGACAAACTGATTAATTTTTTTTAAAATAATAAGTACCGTGCATATAATATATAAATAATTATACATATATATATTTATATACACTTTTCACACACACACACACATATATATATATGTATATTAGAGGGAGAATACAGTAAAACGGACACGAGATAAGAATGGTTTTTCTAGCTACTTCATCAACCACCATATATATTTCATTCTAACGTAACTAATAATGACATTGAACTTATAAAAAACGTAACATTAACATCTTCTGCAAAAGCCGAATACATGTCAACTATAAGCAAAAGAAATTTTCTCTTCGAAATATCATAATGAAATACACAACCAGTTTCGACCCGAACAAGAACATTAAATTAATTATCTATTATAAAAAATTTAAGATACCAAAACTTGTAATAAAAATAACACATTCGCAAAATCAAAACGACTACGAACCAATGTTATTTAAGATTTCAAAGAATCCACAAGGAACTAGGTTCCTTATCAAACTCATAAATAATTATATAGGTCACACTACTGCATGTCTATCCCGAAGATTTATGTTATGCCTTATCGACTATTGCTCTATTAGCACTCATTCAAACACGCACAAAAAACAACTCCACCCGAAACATACTTGTAGAATATAAAGTGTATCATCCATATGCAAAAAAAAAATATTTAAAATAATCGTAGCCCTACAAATAAGAAAGGAACGTCAAAACACAATAACATTGACTATGAACACGGCTAAAATCTGCTGACCGTGTTCGGAAAATAAGATTCATATAACTTTAAATACATACATAAAACCCACAAATATTTGGTTAATAAATAAATAAATAAATAAAAAATAGCTCTTCATAATGAACTAATAGAAGATGCGAAAACGCTCGGATATGCAGAATACACACACACACACACACACATATATATATATATATATATATATATATATATATATATATATTAAAGACAAAATGGTAATTACAATCTTCAAAAAATTTAAGTTCTATCTCCTATTTTCTTGAATCCTGTTCATCTTCTGTCTTTTCCCTATTAGTGGCATTTCTACCTTGCTTGGGGTAAAATAATTGAAACAAAATATCGACAGTGGTTTCCATGCTTAAACACAATCCTACGTCTATGTTGGTGAAAGAGTACCTCGTTATTTATTCCTCACTGAGATGTTATGGTTTGGAAGGTTTGTTTTTTTTTCAGTATATTTTCTTATTCCAAAGTTGTTCAATAATAATAATTATAAACCTGGTATTGATGAGTTCCTCTTTATTGTATTTTCCTGTCGGCTGTACTGTACGATCTTTTCACATTGATTTTCTCATTCAGTAAAAATGATGAAGCATAAGATGAAATTTTAGTTTTAACTCTTTCGATGATGAATCCTAAGTTTAGAATTTAGGTCATTTTTATTTCTTGTTATTAAACAATTTATTATCTCTTTTATTCATTTATAATGTACAATTAATTATTGCTATTAAAATATAAATTACAAATCGACGTTTCATTGAGTTGTCCCATTAATTAACGCTGTGTTCTTTATTGAAATCTATTATTTTCATGATATTTAAACAATTATGTAATTCGTTGATACAGAGAGATATGGGAATAAGAAAATTTAAACAATATTTCAAGTAATTCTCCTACATATAGATGATGACAAAAAACAATTTAATGATAAATATCTCTGATTTTTAAAGGGGTAGATAATTTCGCCTATCATTCACTTCAAAATCTTCTCCGATCTTTTCAACAGGAGTAAAGGTTTATTTCTTGTTTACTGATTAGGATTCTGCTTCCGATTAATTCTAAGGTATTTGTCATTGTCTTTCACTACCATTATCCTATTGAGTCTTAGTAGGATCATCGCTCTAATTGGGCCGAATTGATTAAAAAGAAATGAACATCTCTAAACCCTGTTTCTTCAGATGTCATTATACCACATGACACTCTTGAGCGCTTAGCCTTGGAGTGAGTAGAATGGAGATCAGTTTTTTAGTGGGCTCAGCAGTTTTAACTCTGCTTGTATGAATCATCTGCAAGAAGCGAGAGCAATATCTAAAAGGTCAGCCGATTTAACAGTGATCTCATCTCACAATCCTCACTCCATATGTGGCCTCCTTTGTAAATCACTAGCGGGTCTTAAGTGCCACTTAAGATCATCGCACAAATTTCATAACTGAAATATATATATATATATATATATATATATATATATATATATATATATATATAATGTGTGTGTGTGTGTTGAACATCGTAAGTTTATTATCAGACAAAGAAAAGGAACGCATGAAAATGGAACTGAGCTTTAAATTTTAAGTTTAATTTTGTAAATTTAATTTAATTTTTGAAAATCGGAACATAGTAATTTCTGTTTCGTGATGGATAGATATTTTAAAAAAATAGTTAAATTATTCTCTACTGTGTATCGAGCACTTTTTTCTATAACAAAATAAATGCTAAATCTGGAATATAAATCTCACTGTTGTTTCCTATTATGTTGATATATATATATATATATATATATATATATATATATATATATATATATGAATTATTCACACAAAACTAATGCAAAGGTTAATGCTGTAAATGGCGAGACATGCATCATCGCAAACAATTCAAATAGTATACAAAAACCTCCAGATCCGTTATGAATGAATTGATCCTTGTTTATATAAATTTCTGCCGTATTAGTTGTTATTTTTACTACAAGCTTTCGTCGTTCCTACAGACATCTTCAGGTATAGAATAGATGTTGTTCTTGGTTTTTTCTCTTAGTAATAAGAGGACAACGAAAATATGTGTTGTTGTATCCGAAAATGCTATTGAAAATGATTTATTGGTTTTGGAACGCGCCAAAGCAACGCTGAGTTTGATTTAAAATTTTTAAAGTGTTTGCGTTTATACCAAATATGGTGATGAACAAATTTTTTTACTGATAAATTTTTCTGTCAAAGTGGCATGAACTATATTGTTCAATAATTACAGTAATGTCGCACTTATTATCCAAAAGTCGCACTTGGATCAGTTATTTAAATTACGATAAACGTGCAGTCAATTTACAAATACATGAATTATTCACACAAAACTAATGCAAAGGTTAATGCTTTAAATGGCGAGACATCCATCATCGCAAACAATTCAAATAGTATACAAAAACCTCCAGATCCGTTATGAATGAATTGATCCTTGTTTATATAAATTTCTGCCGTATTAGTTGTTATATATATATATATATATATATATATATATATATATATATATATACACTGATTCATTTGATAAAAACCGTTATTAAACTGAAGAGTTTTCTTCGTGGAAGGAAATAAAACAGTTCAGAGTAAAAAGTATCTGTTCATTTCTCAGACGCACATATAAAACACTGTATGTCTTCAGATATCCTTTGTCCTTAAGTGATAAAACATACTTAACTTTAAGTGTTTCCCCTTAAATACACAGTACCAAAATGATAACATTTTATATTTTCCACGATGGAAAATTTAAAAAAAGACAACGTTAAAGTAACATCCTATGTCGAATCACATTGTACTTTTATTTATAATTTGGAATAATCATAGCTTGTCTTTGTAAATATGACGGATGATTTTCATAAATCTGCCAGTGTCACCGAACATGACGATTAGTGTACTGGTTAACGTTGTAGAATAAGCTAATACCTTGTCTGTGTGCATTAAATTTACATCCTATTGAAGAGCATGTGTCCAGTAGGTTTATTCGATTAAATTTATGTAAGATTATTAAAAATTTATAATCAGATCAACTGGAACTACAATCTCTCCAAGTACATCTATATTCTTTTCGCTATACAACGATGGAATAGAATATTAGGAATGGTGACTGTTTTCTCTTTAGATATAATAAGATCAAATTGCAATAATATTAGAAAGTATTCAGTGTTAGGTGGCCGAAGAAGTGGTTCACGGCTGTTATTGTCAAATAACACATCACACAAATTCAATAACATGATCGGACTAAAGACACGAAAGGTCGCAGAATGATGTAATGAAACAAGTACATCAAGGGATATGTAGATTTGTCGAGCGGCTGTGATTGAAGAGTACGCTTTCTTGTTTACATTCACATTTTGGTTTCTTAGCGTTGCATTCTCCAGAAAGATTTTGCATTGTTTTATCTCTTCGTTTTACGCTGGATTCAAGCGTCAAGATCTCAAGTAGCGTTCAGCTGAATGCAACTTCCGGTTCGATAGGAAAAATGGCGCTTGAACAGCTAGAATATAATAAATATTATTTGAAAGAAAAATAGGGAAGCATTAATAATCATTTTAAATTACTTGCATTATTTACATTATTCGGTCTGTTATCCTCACGTTTATTGCCATTTTCACAACGTTTCAACTGCTGCACGCTCCAGCTTCTTCAAGTGATAGAATTTTCAGACCGAACCGTTAATTTCGTCCACCATTGTAGATTGTTTTAGTTCCACATACCATGCTTCTTTTAGGTGTCTCAGTTATTTCCCTTTAATTCAACCCTCCAAGTTTTTGGTTCACTAATGCTGTGGCCTGGTATTGAATCCACAAATCTTTGTGTCTAGGCACTTGATCTAACCAATATCTTTATCCACTGGGACTTTTTTCTATGAAGCCCGGAGCGTAAAACGGCCGAAACGTTGTGAATATGGCAATGAAGATAAGGATAACAGACCGAATAATGTAAATAATGCAAGTAATCATAATACTTCATCTCTGAGATATAAACAGTCATTTTAAATTATTAATTGTTTAATTGTCCAACAATTTGTTTTATCCATTGTTTAGGCAAAATTACTTTTTTCACGGTTGTAATTGCAATTTAATATTTATCTAATGCGAACAATAAGCTATATACAATGATGCACTTCATATGTACTTTCATTTACCTACGGTCTCTCCCCCAAAATAAACTTTTAATATATTATTGATAAGTTTTCTTCAATAATCTACACAAATGGCAAGAATAGCGCTTCTGGCAATCCAAATAGATTAAAAATAATTCTTAATGTGCTTCCTTCATATATAAAGAAATAGTTTATCGATTTGATAAGGAAAATATGATCATATTTTTGAACATGTAGGGATTCGTACTATCGCCAGTTTCAGGCCTCTGATTGGCAAGTGTCTATTTAATATTGTAATTTTACTTTTTTTCTAACAATCTGATTTCTGGTAGATCTAACACTAATGGGGTTATCGTTAGGGATAGTTTTTTTTTTATTGGGTTGTAAAATTCAATAGTCTTCATTCGTGTTTTTTTCACAGGGAAGGATACGAAAAAAAAAAAAAAAATAAGAAGTCTCTGTTTTATTTTTTGTTCTGATATACTTTCATATATTTTTGCATGTGTCTGCGTAGATGCACCGAAAGATATACAAATAGATTTTTGTCAGACATTCTGCCAAAATCCAAGCTTGCATTTATCTTTATACAGAGTAAAGCAGAAATACTTTCCGTGTATTCCCTACCAGAAATATCTCTCACCTAATGGTAAAACATTAGAGACAATTAACTAATGTCTTACCATTATGTAGGAGGTGTTGCTTCCGCACCATGTATATGTAGTTATAAAATGCATGGAAGAATTTAATTTAATTTTAATGGAATTATCAAAACGCATAAAACAACTGTAATCATTAAAATCTACTTCTCCATATTCAGAAATATTCATACAAGGTAAGATATTTCTCTTCTCTACACTTTTAACAGACATTACTTTACAGTAGATAAGCAAAATTGGTTTTCCCATTTTTTTATTACTCTCCTATTTGAGAGACCTATTTCTGTTTACTGGGACTATAAGACTATATACACGAACGTTGTATTCTCAGTTGGATAAAGCTTTCTTAAAGCCGACAGTTACGTAATTTTGTCCTTACAGTAGAATCCTTTTTTAAAGTCTCCCTTGTATATAATATATAATGTAAAATATTTTAGTTTTCAGTTTCTTTGTAAACAAATAAACTGTAATTTCCCATAGGCTAATAACAATTTCCTTTACTGATTTTTCTGAATTTCACGTATTGTCTTGAAGAACTGACGTTTCCTTTTTGCTGGTCTACGTATTTTTCCCCGATTCTATTTCCTGCAACAAAGGTATTGCCATCTGTAAGCACACAATCAGTTCCGTTAAGATCTTATGCATCAATATCTCTTGGCTAATTTTCCTCGAACAGCCTGATGGCTATTTTTTTATAACCATGAACTTTATAACTATGATATTTTTGAAATAGTTTCCATTGAATATCAGTGTAAAATATTTTTCAGATATGAGTCTAAATTAAAAAGAAATGAGCTGAATTATTAATACCTCCACAGATGTTTTGATATCGATTTACAAAGTGGTTATATGACTGCTGGAGAGAAGTTAAGCAATGCGATTTTGACTATTGTTCCCAGATCACTACTAATTGTAAATATTAATACTGTTGTGTACTAATAGTCACCTTCACCTCATCCTCTAGAATGGGATAATGGCAGACGAAATCGGTATAAAGACGATTATTCGGAAAATCGTAGAATGCTCTTTTAACCAATTCTAGGCATTCTAGGATTATGATGCTTGATCCGGCTTTAGTAACTCTCAGTTATCGGTGGATATGGAAACCATGAATGGTTGCATGTGCTCATAAAACAGTATAACACAAAGATCACCGGTAGATGAAGATTTATGCAAAAATTTGAACCGAAATTATGTCACCTAGACACAACCAACTACGTTATAGAACCGCCACCAGTCTGCACGTTGCATTAGTCATTACGCAAATCTCGAGCCTTGCAATGAGTGCAGAGCAACTGAAACCGTTAAGAGAATTCATAAAGGCAAAGTGGATTAATGTTCAGCGCCGTGGATTGAGGAATTGAGGAATATATATATATATATATATATATATATATATCTTTTCATTGAGTATTTTAGTGTGAAGTCCATCTAAAATTTTTGATGAAAAAATTGTCCATGGGCTGAAAAAGCTTGAGAAGAACTGATCCATATTGCCAGAAAGATAAAAGATTTTTTTTAAATAGTTTGTAAACTGGATATTAAAATAAAAGCTTAAAAGACGTTTTAAAAAGATCTTGACTCACGCCAAACCTTACGCAAGGGCACCGTGTTTTATTATATTAGGCAAATAATTTTATCACGATAAAATATGTATTAAATAATTTCAGTAAAACTTTCAAGATCATTTTGTATTTTTAAAATCAATAAATGTTTTAGATCCTCTTCTTTTTAAAATCATTTATAAAAAATGTTCTGGCGTTGAAAGTATAACATAGAAGACTTCTCTTATTATACCAAATACATTTGATTCACGTGATATCATATGTATATATAAATATTTTATCATTGCATATTATCATATGAATATATATATTCTATTATTGCATATTTTAAAGGGGGCTGTAATACATTTCACTTCAACATTTATACTGTTTCAAAATTGCCATTCTTTGTAACAGGTTTTTTACTGCTTCACTCATATATCTTTTTGAATATTACTATTTAATTTTTTTTTTCCATTTTTCTATACCTGTCAGTAAAGAGGATAAATTTTCTGTTGTATTCTTATCTGTAGAGATTGGAGCGCTCTTTTATCAACAGCAATAATATTAAGCGTTGAGGATGTGAATGAGCGTTTTCAGGCACGAATAGCGTCTATAATATTGATAAGAGCTACAAAGAATAAAAAGGTGTGGAATGCCATGATCACCCACATCTGAAGGAACACGGCACACAGGAGAAAACTCTCATCAATTCGTATCTGAAAATCGTAAGTCTGCGAATTGTAAAGTTATATGACTCCGTTTGGACACCTCGAGGTGGTGTAATGGTTAACAAGCTTGTCTCGCTAGAACAATTACGGCTGAGTAGTGAGTTCGA
Source organism: Acanthosepion pharaonis (assembly GCA_903632075.3). Classification (NCBI taxonomy): domain Eukaryota; kingdom Metazoa; phylum Mollusca; class Cephalopoda; order Sepiida; family Sepiidae; genus Acanthosepion; species Acanthosepion pharaonis. Next base: position 278,077 of record CAHIKZ030000567.1, read on the forward strand.
TTCTCACTGGGTGCCCCCTAATTTTGACCTTGTGCCACATCTAGTCTGTGTTTGGAAAATCACTCTATTACTCCGTTTGAATATATAGGTGAATTTTTAATATTTGCAATAAAAGAATCATGAAATATGCGCAAACGACACAAACGCTTATTTTTTTTAAGGCTTTCTGCTCTCTCTATCGCTTCGAGTTCATTATGGTCTTGGCTGTTAGAATTTTTTAAATATTTCTAACATTTTAGTTTCCCATACAAACAAACCATATTAACCAGTAATTTTTATTGTAAAACATTACGCATTGTTCCTAATCCCAGAGGTAGTATTTAAAATGTATCGATTATACAATGTTTTTAGATATTGTTGTCTAACTAGTTACGAGTGATTACTCTCATCAAGTTGCTATCTGAAAATCGGTAATCACTAAGCTGTAAAAATTAAAAATGTTTTGAATAGTTCATTGCTAAAAGTATTGTAAGGAATCAGTGAAGCGGAAATTTATTGTTTTCATGACTTTTCGTTTATACTTTGTTTTCATGCTTCAATAGTCTGTGAGCTGTTTTTCGCAGTATGAGATCTTAATTAAGTTTGTTATTTCCTTAAATAATCAGTCGAATGTCCAACAAGTTCGTAATTTAGCGCTAAACAAAAGGCAAATTAATTGTTAAGTAAAACTGAAAGCTGAAATTATATTGTTCTGTTTAAATTACGGACGAATGATCAGCATTTATGGATTCCTTTCACTTAAATGTAAACACGTCATTGAAAATCCACGGACAATGCAAGTCTGTGGGGAAATACCCGGCTTTACAACATGGTTTAGTACTCTATTTAAAAGACGACTGGAAAAAGAAAAACAGGCAAAATGTATTGTTCAAGCAGACTATTTCACTTCTCAGCCTTAAAATATTTAATTGAAATGAAATGAGCGATGACAAGCACCCTGTAGGTCTTAGGGAGGACCAATTTACTTCGAACCACATGGATTGGCGCTATAGAATCACAAACAAAAAAAATAGTACCAAATAATAGAAACCGCATCATTCAGTGGCATAAAAACGGTCAATGGTGCCTTTATTTTCTCTTCGTGTTATATACAATATATAAATGAATATTGCATATACATCGAAGAGAAAATAAGGCACGATCAAGAAGTTGACTGTCTATATAACTTAAGAGAAAAGGTTTGAAAAGGAACCCGGTTCAATAATGGAAAGAGCAATAACCAATAACACTTACTGAACTTTATAAATTTTTCCAAAAAAAAAGAAAGATTTGCATTACAAATAATACTAAAACAGACTACCCGGTCAATGATACTGAGCGTTTCCTTATATGGAAATGGCTAATGATACCACTAGCATCACCATGTTGTCAATTCCCTTCGAAATAAACGCTTTATTCAAATAACAATTAAACACATTGAACATTTCTTCAATGAAATCTTGACTAAATATGTTTTTATAGGCATTTCAGATCCTAGTAATTAATTTTAGATAGGTTGCATAAATAAGAAGTGCGTAAAAGTCACAATATTATTATTATCAAGTTTATATTATTTTTCCAATTTGACTTTCATTATTATGTAGCAAACCCTTTTTTTGAGTCATTACTGAAAGAACTCTGTCAATATAGTCTCCATATATATTATATATATTTGACTGTTTAAAAGATGGTTATGTTCCAGGACACTATTTTCCTCCCGAAACAATCCAGGAAAAATAGAACAATTTTGATATGTCGCGAATTCATTCGTTTATTATTGAAATCTCTCCATATGATATTTAGCACAATTCTTTTATCGGTCCTTTACATGAGCCCGAACTTAGTCAAGTTTTTGCTCACTTGGTTACTGTTATCAGAATGCATTGGTCGTACACTTAACGTATAATAATTCTTAGTAATCCTACTACCAAAATGAATCGACACGCATTGTTGAGACCATAATTCAAATTTTGATGAAGTCTAGTAATAAAAGTGTAATAGTGAAAATATTTGATATACAGATTTAAAATATATATAAATATCATTTTTACGACGTAAGCAGACAAGATCTTTAAGGAGTCGGGTTGAAGAGTGCAGGGAAAGAATTAAAACTGCTTAGTCATAGTGAGTTCCGTGACTGGAGTTGTTATAGAGATCTTTACAAAAAAAAAATCAGTGACTGTGATATTGTTGGAACCTAATACTTAATTTTTACTTTCGTGCTATCTTTTCCTATGATTGAAGAATGCATCAGCCGCCTTTTTTCTCTTATAAAATCAATAACAATATGGAGAAAATCGAAGAGCACTTATCATAGTGCAATAGTAATGATTATTAGATAATCGAGCCAATTTCTTGGGATAAAAAACACAACAAATATAAACTAAAAGAACAAGAAAATAATAGATTACGAATGTATAGTGATTCAAAGGGGAATGATAAAAGCAACGAAAAAAACTATAACAAGTCTCAGAATAAGAAATAAAATAGAATCATTTTAAACTGTGATGAGAATCTGTTTTAAATATTTTCCTTATAGTATTTTTCTCTATTCATTAGTGATAATGTCAGCCTTGCTGAAGAAATATAAGTACTATTAAATATTATTATTAAATTAAGTTCATGTGGAGTAAATAGGTTCACCTATCGTCCTGTTCACACTCCTCGTCTTTTGAAGAGTACAGGGTTATGCCTTTTTTTCCTTTTCAGGATTGGGTTTCTGGTTCCTTCTAAAGTCCTTTTCATTCAATTCATTCCCAGTAGCCCCTTATATCTTACTGGCATTACCGCTTTACTTTTGGGGAATAAATAACAAAAAAAGAACATTGGCGATTATTTATTTTCACCATAACTTGTTCTAAAATAAGCATTGTCAAGCATTATTGGTACTTGTCTATATTTCTGAGATGAGGTATTATGTACACTATTTAAATTATTCGGACTATTGTCCTCATCTTTGTCGACATGTTTGTTACAACGTTTCGGCCGTTGTACGCTCCGGCCTTCTTCAGGTGGTTGGAATGTCGAACTGAACCCTTTATTTCGCTCTTAGTTCCACGTACCATGTTTAATGGATGTCAGTTATCAGTTATCTCCTGCTAATTCCCCTCTACAAGTTCTCCACTACCTTAACCAACTATTGAACTCACACACTTCGGGTTCTGTCACTGGATCTAACCAACGACTTTATTCAATGTGTCCTGATAACTGACATCCATTATACATGGCACGTGGAACTAGAACAATCTACCCCACATTCCAACCACCTGAAGAAGGCCTTAGCGTTCAACGACCGAAACGTTGTAATAAATATGGCGACAAAGATGTGTACCATAGTCCGAATAATGTAATTAGTGTACATTATTAATGGGTTTGAATAGTATTCATTTTCATCTTCATTTCTTATGAGCTGAAGCACTGATTAACCATCATTTTATAATTTCCATTCTTCCTTAGCACGTGCAGTATATCCTGCAAATAATTCACAAATAGTCTGTTCCGTTTGGATTGCAAAGAAAGACGGAAAATACATATCAGAGTTTGTTCTGTTTCAGTGGGAAAAAGTAAAGAAATCCAGAAAAAAATAGAGCGACGATAACACTGTCATGAGTTTAACATCTACTACATTAAAATAAGATACATTGTCAATTAATTCTTTAAATAATTTCCTGAAGACAGATATATGGTTATTATTGTAATATTTTCTTAGAGATGTTCAGCTAAATTTCTTACCTGTGGAAAATCTCCTATTTCATCGTCATATTGTCATTGATGTGCTCTGAAAGAGTTTATTCTATAATTAAATTGAGAAATCAGATTGATCAGTTGTCCTAGGTATGACGATAAACTACATCCTTCAGCAAGGCCTGTTGTTCCTAGCTCCACCCTAACTTTGGGTGGTAGCACCTGTTAAGGTCTCAGCTAGGAAACACACTAAACTGGATGTCAAAGACTATGAAAATATAAAAATACACCACCAAAGTAAAAAAAAAATTAACATAAATATATTTTCTTTAAAAACGTATATAAAGCTTCCAAGAAAATTAAATTTCGATATTAATGGCACATAAACTTCCATAAGTAGTTGATATGTCATTAAAAAAAGATTAATCAGAAAATTGAAATATTAAAGACTTGAAATATTTTCGTGTTTATCTACGTAGGATTAATTTTCGACTAGTACTTACTTTCATTTCTTTTTTCTTAGATTAAGCATTTTCAGCCATTATTATTAATTTTCGATTAGTATTTAATTAAATTTACTTTTTTCTCAGATGAAACATTTTCAGTCAGAATTATTAATTTTCCTGTAGCATTTACTTTTTTTCTTAGCTGAAGAATTTTCAGTCATTATTATTAATTTTCGATTAATATTTACTTTCATTTACTTTTTTCTGAGATGACTCATTTTCAGTCATTAATATTAATTTTCGACTAGCATCTACTTTTTTCTGAACGGAAGCATTTTCGGTCAATATTTTTCATTTTCGACTTGCATTTAATTTCATTTACTTTTTCCTTAGATGAAGCATTTTCAGTCATTATTATTAATTTTCGACTAGTATTTATTTTCATCTTCATTTTTCCTGTTTTTATTTTTTTTATTTTTTTTTATTTTTTTGTTTTTCGGGACATAATCTGACAGCAGTAAATCTAGAGAACGATTTCTGAAAATAAAGGGTATGTTATCCGTGGGATTCGGATTAGTTTCCATTTTGCTTCAGTGACGCAAAAAAAAATTGATTGCATTTTTTGCTTTCTTTCTCTAAACTGTGTTAATGGAAAAATCGGTCGATATATACGAGAGTCTACAAAAATACGTTTACAATGCAGCTATATTTTGGTTCAATATCAACATAGTTTGTTAATAAAGAAAGAGGGTGGGTAATCTCAGAGGCCATGACATTAGAGAATCCTGAATCGGAGCTAACAAATAATTTCCTGTATTGGTTTTTGCTTCTGGTGAACATGGTAGACAGAACCTAATCCAGTCACTGTCTGCCAAGAAATCTATTATCTTATAAAAGGGTTGCATCATTCTCGTTAGTTTTTCAACTATTCTGCGAATGGCTTATCTTTTCAAAAGCCGTTCAGCGTGCATTTCAGGACGTTTACGATCACATCAAGTTGAGCAATCCAAGGATCAACTAAATCGAGTCTAACATCGAGGTAAAAGTTGTTTAGTAAATGAACGTGATGATTATTTAGAAATAGCGCGTGCATATTGATATTTATTATGTATAAAATACATAACTCTGGCACGAGGCCGAAAAAGGTGAGGGGTTGAGACTGGTCGTCACTACCTATCTTATGCCTAGCTAATCCGACTCACGACCCATTCACTCATTACAACGTCCACATTCACCATAAAAAACTCGTCCGTCACCAATCAATCCTCCATACACCATAATAGCGCATTCCCTCAAATGGGACCTATAAAATGCGCCCCATGTCATAAAAATAGCGCTTGCATATTAGGATATGGAAAAAGTCCCTTGCGATAAAATCTGTTATTATGATGATAACTGAATTCACCATTTGCATATTTTCATTTTTTCTTTCTTTTTTCATATATTACCTCTAGAAGAATTAAAATAAAAACAAAAAAACAAACTATAAATGGGTATCGTAAGGACTACGGCTGCAGTGAGTGGAATCGTCGAGCCGAATTCAAATTTCGGCCAAGTCTTTTGTCTACTCTTTCACATTCTATTCTTCGGAAAGAACATAAATCTATTTCTCCTTCCCTCGTTATGAGTTATATAGCATATTATACTGGAATCTTTAACCATAGATGTTTAACATTATGAGTTCCAATAAAGCACAGTAATTTGATGTTAAGAGCGAGAAGAAAAAATCGACGACTAACATATAATGAGCAACACAGGCAGTTGGAAATATATAGTATTTCTGAAATACGATATATTTGGCGGGGAAATTACGGCCACAATTCCAGCGAAAATAAAACAAGTCATTTTCATTATTCTTTCAGTTGTCAATTTTCCTTCAGTGAAGTTTTAATCTTTGTAGTGAGCAGATAGCTTTCAAGATGATTACTGAAGCTGTTGACTTCGCTTTTCGCTGAGCAGTAACATTAACCTGCTAGAAACAATACAAATTAGCTGAGACAGCCACCAACGCGTTGTGCCATTTATTAATACGAGAAAACCTCCCACATCGTGAAAAGTGACCTTGAGATTTTCAAAGTGAAATCAAAGCTGTACTGATTTGGGGTATTGACCTGATGACAGTCGATCCAGCCCACTGGGAAGGGACAACCATAGACCTCCCAGGCAACAAGGCGTGCTAGAAATTAGTCTGTTACAGTAACACGGGTAGCAATCTCTCTATGTGTTTGATTAATCTAAACAGAGAACCATGGAGATGGCAACGGAGATGCACTACGCTATATTTCCCAAGAATGCGAGGTAGTTTAATTCATACATAATAAAATAGTTATCTGTCGAGAGTGATAATCACTTAGAGCCTAAAGAAACATAGCAGTAAACAAGAAAAAATATCAACATTGATCCCCCCCCACGACTCTCCACAATTTCCTGACTTTTATTGCACTTAGCTGTACTTGCTTATTTATGTCTTCTCTTGCTATTTGGGGTACGTGTTTCCTCAGATACACTTGCCTTTGACATTTTTAAGCATTTCACTCCAAGCAAGAAGGGAGTGCCACTAGCACGCAAGGGGTTACAGAGAGTGAGAGCCACAGTAAAGAGTGTTATTTGAGGAAAGGCTATAGAGAAAGACGAGGAACAAGATACAGGCATCAAAAGATGTCGATTGATACTACCTTTGAATATTTCAAGATTATAGCAAGCAAGTAATATGAAGTGGGTGTCCACGGTCGGGAAGTGCGAGATAATGAGTTCTTGGAGTAGAAGAGACGGCTATATTTAACCGATTCGACAGTGAAAGGGTGGAAGCGAGATACCAAACTAGTAGCACGCTTAAATTCATGCAGTCTGGGAACCAGCGAAAGTAGCTCCTCGGAGCAGTTGGCGTGAAAATACTTGTAGAAGAGACAGAGGGAAGCCTCAGTACGTCTGTGAGAAAGTGACTGTAGACGACCGTGTGGGTGTTAAAATCTCTAAGTATACGTTCCTTATTTTAAATACTAAAAATTCAGTTGTTTTTCTCATATTTCTAGCGACATTATTTGTAATGTCAATTCTTCAAAGAACTTGTTCCATCGCCAAACTTTGTCGATAGTGTTTTTAGCATTTGTCGGTATATCCACATTTCCACTTCCTTTTTCATTTGACACACTTTTCTATCTGTATCTTCTGCCTGTATCTATATACACAGCAATATAAGTAATTTAGTGCTTTCGGATTTCTGTTATATTTGTCCTCGTTAGTTATTCCGATCTTCAGATAACTGAAGTACAGTCAAATACAAAGATATTACTAGATTAAAAGTTTGTTATTCCGTTCAAATAGTATTCTGGGAACGCTAAAATAAATTTTAAATGTTAAAAGTTTCCTACTGACTAAAGCGATCAATTAATTTGATTAAATGGAAAACTTCACTCACTAAATCGGGTTCTTTCTGCCCCACACTGGTAAGAAGTGACACAGGGTCAGTTTAATGTGGGAAACCCGAAAGTCTGAGTTAAAGCGACATAAAGATCCAAACATGTAACTTTATTTCCTCCTGGGTTTATTTCACTGAAATGTACTTGACTTTTTATAACTAGGAAAAACATTTTCTGTTGAACAGGCCTGTTGATTTCAGTGTGTATGAGGTATGATAAAAAAGTATCGGGACAGGATCTATAAAAAGAAAACTACAAAACCTATCAACTCTCCATTTAATCACCTTCGAAGTAGTTCCCTTCTGCAGCCACACACTTTATCAGGCTCAGTTTCTGTTGATGGAAACATTGCTGGTAATACCGTTTTGAGATATAGAGCAGCTGCCTCGTCGCATTTTCTTTGATTTCCAAGACGTCATTTAATATTGTTTCTTTCGACTTTAATTTGATTTTCGAAGAGGTAAAAATCTCAAGGAGTGATTGACGGGGAATTTTCTGCTTGGTCTAGAACTATTGCGGAAGCCATGGTCACTAATGGAATCTCTATGGCGTGGTGAGAGTAGCACACGCTACACACTTACCTGTCAAGCAGAGCAGTAAACAACAATAGCGAGCGACAGTGTTATAACTTAATGTGTTTGCATGAAAGATTTCAAAGTCAGTCTATGCCAAGCGCCTTGACTTCAAATAATAGAAGAATTATTTTCATTAAATATACCCATGAGAATGTCACGGTTTTCGGATGTGTATTTTCTGAGGAATCATAATTCTTAATTTAAGCATTGAATTAGATTCATGCAAGGGAAACAACTATAAATTAATCGTGAACATTCTTAAAAATTTATTATTAATTATTCATATAATACGTCAATATTTTGTTCTTATTAACCGAAACAAAATATGGATTCTTTCTGTTAATTATTGTTAATTAACAGAAAGACGAATTTGACATAAGACGAATTTGAATTAAAATTCACAGCAAATACTCTCGGATCGTTGTATTCCGGCTGGGTTGACTTTTGTGATCGCCCCAAATCCCGTCGACACGTTTGCGCTTTTTCTAAGTGTGGGACCACGTTCGCGCTCACACCGATAAACAAGTCAAAAATAGATTTTTTTTTTATTGTAAAATTCTTTGTAAGTACCTCGAATATCATCCGAACTTATGAAATGTGTAGGTCTCTGGTTTTTGCTATTTTTCATTCAGTGGACTGGAGTACTTGCGAGGCAAGCTAAACAAATTTTACTTTAAAATTTATAATTTCTTTGGGTAAATTGATATTTGCGATAAATAATTTTATATCAGTGCTTCTCAAACTATGTGATATGCGCAACCGGCATTTTTTTTCTCAATGTGTCCCGTACCTGTAATATTTCGTAGTAATATTAATTTATACCGGAAACGATATGTATAATTAGGTCCATCCACGAAATCGCTAAAAAAAGAGCATAGCTTGATGAAAAAGACGCCGACCTTGCCGAAAACTAAATTTTATCGTCTAAATGCTATTATGTTATTATTAAGAGGTAAGACAAAAGTTGTTTTTTTTTTAAGAGGTTAGACAAAAGTTGTTTTTTTTAATTATTTATTAAAATTTTTCATTCTTTTTAGAACATTCTAAATTCTGATTAAAAAAAAAACCTTGTTTCTCTTTGTATCACCGGAACTAGTAAAATAACAGACAATTTTTAGCACGTATTTTTTGGAAAATCTTGCAAAAATAAAAATAATTGGCAGATGTTAATGAAACTTTCAGGAACTATTCACAGATGATCGAAATTATTATAAATATATTTATTTTATTAAAGTCACGGCAGAAATATATTTTTATATTTATTACTTCCACCCCCATCACTAATTTTATGAAAACGCTAGAAATTCGATCGCATCGGGTTTAGTAATTACAATAGTTAAAAGTACAAGGCTTTGAGGAATGCAAATCATGTTTTTTTTTTTTTTTTCAATTGGACACCCCTACCTGAAAATCAGCTCTGAATTGTAACATACAAAACTCAATAAAACAATGATATTTAATTTTTCTGCTTTTAGTTGTTTTTATGAATATGGACCATATTTTCTGAAAGCAATTTTTTTTTTGATGAAAAATAAATTCTTAATACAATTATTTGTTATTTCTTAATTATCATAGATTTTGATATTTAAGTTGTTAAAATATTATAAAATTAGTTAAAAGCCGCATCGGGTTTCCTAAGTCTTCTTATGAGATAGATCTTTTGTTAGCGCGTTGTAAATTGTATCATTTTGACTAATCAAAAGATCCGCAGTAATTAATAAATGTGATTTTGTGTTTATAATCGGGCTGTAATTATAAAGTACGGAAGACCAACCAGAATACAATTATGTTGCGTTATTTGAGTTAAGCATAGTTCTCCGCTGTTCACACATTTACTTTTGCGAAACACGTGTGGAGAAGTTAATTTGATTTTTCAATTTCAACTGAGAAGGGTACCTAAAAGTATCAGTATCATCTTATGGAATCTATATGATCTTATTTTTATATTAATCTCAGTTATGACATTTTTCCATAAATGAAATATCAAAATTAATAATAAAATGAATGGAAATACAAAAGATAGAAGATACAGATAGAAAAGACAGTAAAATGTAATAAATGTACATAAAATTATAGTATTTTAAGTACACTTCTGATAAAATTTCATGAGAAAGGTACCTATATATTAATTTGATACCTTTCTTATGAAATATGAAATTTAATCTCACTCTTAACAGTCTTATTTTAATTACTTTATAATATATTTTCCATAAAGCATCGTTAGCGTAAAGGTGAAAGCTAAGTACAAAAAAAATAGAGCGCTGAAAGTTTTCCTTAAAAATAACGACGTAAATAATTTGTTCACTTAAATGTAAATCATTTCACTTTTCTCTTTCCGTAGAACAAATTAGTTCACGGAATCCGTCAATATGTCATTAATTACCTGTCAACTTATGACCTGCTTTGATTTATTTTCAAATTTCATCTTTTCGGCGCAGAAGCTAAGTTAAGCTTGGTTCAAAATATTTTAAATAAACATTATAATTTCTGATTTTCTTAAAATAAATTTTGAAAAAATGATAATTGATATTTAAAAGAATTTCAAAGTGAGATTTACAGTTTTTTTTTATAAAATAGAAAAAAATGTCAATTTTGCTGACTCAAAAACAACAAGATTTTTAACGAATATTTCGGATGTGCTAGGAACGATTAAAAATGTAAAAAAATACCCCCAAAATAGTTTCATCTTTCCTCTTAATAATAACAGAAACATTTAGACGATAACTTTTGTTTTGGTCAAGTTTGGCATCTTTTTCATCATTCTCTTTTTTTTAGCGATCTCATGGTGGTACCTATATATAATGAATATAATAAAGGAGACTATTTTTTATCGTACATTTATTTTGCAAAAAATAATTCACTATCAAAGCATATAAAAAGTAATAAAAAATAAGCAGTTTATTAACAAAAGAACAAAAATTATATAACCTTGATCTTTACAAATGATTCCTTAGCATGACCTGGATACTGTCCGCATACCCTTGACTAAAGGGTAGCGTACTGGCACCGGTCCGCGTACCACTACTTTGAGTAGCACTGCTTTACATTACTTGGGGTAAAGTAACCGAAAAGATCATAGATTATTGCAATAATAGTGACAGACATGCCATTATTGCAATAAACTTAGAGGTTACAAATGAAAAGATTAAAAGTCAACAATGTTTTTTCATTCCACTGAAGTGACGGGAATCTTTCTCTTTTCTTCTTATATAATGTATATACTCGAGTATAGGTTGAAGTTTTATATCATTTTTTTACGCATAAATAGTGAACGCACTATACACAGGTAGGTTTTTTTATAGATTAAAAATCATGCATTTTCGGTGACCGGTTGCATGCTGGCTTAAACACGAGTATATACGGTATGTTTTCTTTTTCTCGCCCAAACAAAACAATATATCTGAGATATTTTTTTCATTCAGTCTTTACTCTCTGCCAAAACTGAATTGTTCATTATTTATCTGAGGTAATACCATCCATAAGTGCCATAGCAAAATTAAATACTAATGGAAATACAACCAGAATAGTACCTGGATTTTTATAAGTCTTATTGCTAATAATTATCGTCAATTTATTTCGATAGATATAATGTTTGTTTATTTTTAATGAGTTCCTCATTTGTGAAATTGCTACATTACTTCCTTTTGGTCCCAAATTATTTGCCTTCAAAATTTTCTCAGTTTAAATTTGAGACATTTTCTGCTAATATCCTATTTGCCAAATACTGAAGTGTTGCCCTTTTCACTGTGTTTTATCATGGTTTAACTTTGACAAGACAATATCAGTATGTACCAAGATGGTTCACATCGCAAGGTCACCTAGGAATCGTGTCTTTCCGCTGTAAAATAACGGGAAATGTTTCATGAGACAGCTACTGGGTTCTAGAATCCCCCAACCGATGCCGTAAATCAGATTATTTCAACATTTAGGAGATGAGGCTCTAGTTGATGTAACTCTAGTGTAACTGCTGTTATTACTACCAAAATATTTTATTGCATGATTTCTCAGCAGATAGTTTTCGACAGACAGGAATTATTTTACCAAGACACACATGAGAGACTTCAAGGGATCAAGTGACTAGGTAATGGGACGTTTCGACGTAGTCGATTCGACATAGGAATTTTTCGGCTGAAGGAAGATTAGAAGTCAGATTACTACTTCGTCTTTATAGTCAAAGTTGCCCCTTCTCTGTCCTTCCCTCTCTTTGTAGTCAAATTAGTAATTCATCGTTATACTAAAATTTGTCGAATAGTCCAATTTAAGATAAAAGAATAGTTGGAGGAGTCTTTATATTTAAGAAAAAGGATAGCTGGAGGTATTTTTCTATTATATTTCCTTCAGTGCAGTTTCATATTTTTCAGTCGTCAAAGCGCTTTTATTCGAAATGGAAGTAAATATTTGATCAAAACATGGAAGAAACAAAGTGATATACACAATGGATACCTTTTTATTGTTGACGCAACAAGCAAGAGGGATACTGAATTAAAATTTTGGCGATATGAACAAAAAGATCGATGTAAAGTGAGATATGAAGAATGGAAAAGTGATTTGCCATTTAAATGAATGCACCCATGTAGCATTAGCTGCAAAAATAGAGATTGAAAAGATAAAAGCAACTGGTAAGAAAATAAGTGCTGAAACTCGAGCCACCAGCTGTTGTGGTAAATAAATGTTTGGCTGGCACTTTAGATTGCCTCCGGTCAAAGACAGTGATGTCGAAACAGTCTGACGCATAAACGGCTGTGCCGAATAGTCAAATTATTTTTCTGGCGCCGAATCAACCACGCCAAAATGGGCTACGCCAAAAAATACGAAATCCAAGTGACTAAGAGTAGGTTAATTTGATATCGCATTTTTAAAATGATACAGCAAATAAAGAATAGAATTTTGGTGTAGTTGGAGAGGTTAAATTGAAATAAGCATATATAACTATATATCTAGAATGTGTCTATTTCATGATGACATACATTATTTGTGGCGCAAGGGCGAAAATATATATCTAGAATGTGTAATACAAATGATGAACCGTCCTGGGTATGACGATAAACTACATCCGCGTCCTGGGTAAGACGATAAACTAACTCCAACAGCAAGACCTCTGATCAGGAGGCTTTGAGGTGCGTGAAACCACCTCTTAATTGCTGATGTTTCAAGATCCAACCTGACCCGGGGTGGTAGCACCTGTTAGTGTCGCAGTCATGGTCAAATAGTTAACCCCGAAACTGGGGTAAAAACACTATGAAAGTGTAAAACTAGGTTTTAATACCAGAAATACTTTGTAAAACATTTATTACCAGGAATAAATTTTTGAAGAAAAAAAATAATTACCAGAAATACGTTTTGAAGAAGAAAAAATATTAACCGCAATACCTTTTTGAACGAAAAATAATACCAGTGATATATTTTTGAAAAAAATTTACCAGCAATACATTTTTTTACATTAGATTACAGGCTATACATTTTTGAGGAAAAAAAATATTACCAGAAATATATTTTTGACAAAACAAAAATATTACCAGGAAAAAAAAAGTTCCGGCATTAAATGACCCATTGAGGTTTTGATATGCCGTAAAACAAAACAAAAAATGATGGAAATTAAGTCATACAAATCTGATTCACATTTCGCATGTTAACTCCTACACTAGACGCATATATCTGGTTTATAAATACACGTGAATATTTACTTTCTTTTTTTTTTTAAATATTTATATTGATTGGAATAAACACTAACAAGAGAATTTGCCAATTAATACGCCTGACTCTCTATAGAACTCATTCTACAAAGTATCGAGTAACACAAAAGAACCAAGCAATATAAGAAAATTAGAAAGCATTAAATAATATATGGCTACCATTAATGAAAGACTAGTGCCAAGTAATGTCCATACTATTTTGTTTTACTTTCAGTTGCAACTAAAATGCTACAGTTTTCACCAGCCTGCTCTATTTCATTGATCTGTCGCGGAGTAAGTTCCCCTTGTGTAGGTCACAAATCAATAATTTAGGAAGAGAGACAGACCTTTTCGTTTTCAACAACCCTAGGAAAAATTGCTCTTAAAGTTTGGAGATAAGAGTTTATCAAATCTTGTACATTTTTGCAATATAATTTTGCAGATAGCAGCCATCTTGTTTTTCCCTCTTCTACTAGCATTGATGCGCCCTGTAGCCATTGTAATGGCTCTTTACACTTGGAGACGATTTCAATTCCTCAGCTTTTACAATAAATTCAACGTCGATGCGACAATCTCTATGGTTACGTGAAAGCAGTTTTATATCACACTCTATAATCTTTTATTTAATATATATATATATATATATATATATATATATATATATATATATATATATAAAGTTTCTGTGTGTCTGTACTCGAACGTGTCAAACCGCAGTAGCACACATCAGCAGGCAGGTTACTAGCATGCTGAAATAGCTGACTGGGTAGATAATGAGCTTTTTATAAAACTTCATTCCATCAATAAATTTACTTACTAAGCATTATAAGATATAAAATTCTGGTGCACCATTTTTCAAATTTAATCCGCGTTAATTTAGACACAAATAAATAAACGTGACTGAGTGGCTTGAACTTTGGCCTTGCCACCATGAGATCAATGTTCAAATTTCGACAAGTTCGATTTTTCATGATGTGGACTTCATCCGGTACCATTGCGGGAAGGGCCTGAAAATGATCCTAAGTTTTGGGAGTGAAACTGTGATGACGAACTTGTTTCAAAGCTATTGCTGGGTGTGCTAGCACGGATTAACAAGTCACCGTGACTGGATGTTTGACTGTGCTTTCTCCCAGGTACTTCAAAGGTCCGCTCAGCGTAGCAACCGTATAATACGCAGGTTGGCTCTGTTGGTGTTGAAGAAGCACATATATGCCTGATCAGACGACTGCAACAGGCATTAGGCAACAACACTCACAAAAAAGCATGCTCTTACCCAAGCATTCATATAATAAATTTTACATATATATATAAACGATGTGTAGGTGATCAATTTGCAGAATACAATACACAATTTCTTATCCCATAGTATAACGATCGAAATAATGGAATTGGACGTAATGGGGCATATTGTATATTTAGTTGTCGTTTCTTTGATGCACATTTCATTAAAATGTCTGGGAAAGAATATATTGTGATGGATTTTTATTTATTTATTTATTAAAAGCTTTTCTTCCTTCTTTTTTTTTAATCTATAACCACAATACTGTCGAATTATTAATGTGTTTTGTTTTCGAAAATGTGATACATAGAGAAACATTTTTAGTAGTATTTGTTTTTCTTTTTAGCGGAGTTTTTCCTAATTACCGAATACAGTAAGAATATTGCTCTGTTTCATAACTGACATAGATTTATCGTTTTCAGAAGCGCCAAAGTTTGCCGTTACTGCCCAAGTACGAGCAATTCTGAAATTGATTTCCCAGGCAAAGAGGAATTGCCAATCGCTTAATGTCAAAGTTTATTAAACAAACCCCATATATATATATATATATATATATATATATATATATATATATATATATATATATATATATCTGTGTGTGTGTGTGTTTCTAATAGACGGAGATAAATGATAATTTTAAAATATCTTTTTATTAGTCCCCATTAAAGAAAAATGGCCGTTCATTGAATCTATTATTATGGCTACATAAAGCGATTTATGAAAAAATGAAGATGATAGATAGTCGCGACTAACAGACATTAACGTAAAATAAATCGACTGAAATGTGAAAAACAAGAATGGTGTTCCGTTTGGCTCAATTGGAAATATCAGAAGAACCGATTTCGTAGGACAAAAATCGATATTAGACGAGAGAAGAGGATTTTTATCTCTCATATTAACACAAATGTGAACAAAACATCACGATTATTATTATTATGATTATTATTACTATTATTATTAACAATAATAATAATAATGGTGTAAAATAGGAAAGATGTTGTCACTTGCTGTCAATTCAAAGCACTGGATATGTCTGTTTTGAATATAGAACAAAGACAGTATAAATATATCTTTATTGCTGAAACTATAAGAATTCATTTGACAAAGAATTTTATTCATAAAATTGATGGATTCATTATCCTGTCATCAAAATATATCTGATTTTTTTTTTAACTTACCCCATCTTTCAATTAAGCATTTAGGCGCACAAGGATCTAGTATTTGATTCGATGATTCATTAGTGAAATTTTGAAAATTTCACGCTGACAACTACTACATGATTATTTTTACTCATTTTTGCTTATTTAGGCCTATTTTTATTAATTCTAACGATTATTTTAGCGGGGGCGACTTGTTAATTCTTTCATTTATTTATTTATTTATTTGGATTAATTTTTAGTATATTTTTATTTATTTACTTATTTTTTTATTTTGTATTTTTTTATTTATTATATTTGGTTTTCGATTTTTTAGTGACGTAGTGATGTTTTTTATTGATATATAACAGTTAGAGCTATTTTTCGTTCAATTTTTGGATTGGATGTTGTAGACTATTCTGACGGTTATTTTGGTGGGATTGGTTTGCTAATTTACTTTATTATATATATATATATATATACGTTTGTCTTCCGCTTCATTTTTATTCCTCAGAACATTTACTTACATTTCTATACAATGTATTCGTTGTTTTTACATACCTGTCCGTCGATTTCATGCAATAAACAATGTAATCTATTTTGAAGTTCTTGTTTTCCATGCATTTTATCGCTAGATTTTAACGTCTATTCATGAGATTTATTCATGTGACACTGTCGAATGTAATATCTCCTTAAGAAAATGAACATCTCGACATATGCCTTGTATGAGTCAGAAATAAAGTATTTGATCTATTTTTACTATAACAAATCCCTATATATCGTGTCATTTTTTTTCAAATTCATTTTATTCTTTACCGGAAATAACAATTTGTTTTGTTTGCTCAAATTCCAGCCCATAACCAGATCAATATTTATCAACAACAAATAGAAAGCCCTGGTGTAAAAGGAGCAGGCCATAAATGATTACTTCCCAAATAATGACCTCAATAAATATTGGAGCATTAAGAAAACTCATTAAATTTGCTGGAAGTTCTGCAATTTCGATGCATAGTTAAGGGATAAAGAATTACGATATGACGTACACAGAATCAACGCGCGTTTCGAACCTTCTCTACTCATCAATATTGATTTACCTCTCTGACACTGCACGTAATAATTTTTAATCAATTTTCTAATCTGAAAAGTTGTTTAGATTTGTGTAGATGCGCTTTGGATCGGGGAATCGCTGAGTTGTGTTCGAATTGCAGTCGGATTCACTTACGCTCATATACTATTGGAACAGGTAAAAATCCGTCAAATCACAACATATTGGTTAAATATTAGAACTTTTATTTGGAAGAATCGTTCTTAATCTCAAACGATTGGTACTGAAATATCCACTAAAACTTTTTTTTATGTTTAAACGAAGGGTAGGTAACACATAAAAAAGTAGATTCGAATTTTGAAAAGAGATGTCAGCCATTTTCATAAATAAAGCACAAGGATACAAAAGGAATTTATTACGCTAACAGTTTTACACTCGCTTGAAATGTATAAAGTTATTTTCTAAAAATGTTTATCAGAAGATCACATTTACCGAGTCGTCTTGCTGTTATATCTCTTTCTAGTATTGATGGTATTTTCTTGCACACCTTTAGTTTTTTATAGTAGGGAAAGTTTACAGCTTGATGATAATATTGTTTTCTCTTCCAGATACATTAGCTAAACATTTTTTGATAATGTTCTTTGAAATCATCAAGGGAAGTGACTTTCATTATTTTTTCACGATTTTGTTGCACCAGTCTATAGTTTTTGATGAAGAATAGTCTTCTTTAAGATTCATAGAATTAATTCTTTTAAAAACATTTTTAAATTTAGATCTGCGGAAACAATTTTATGCTAATAATATTTTAAGCAATTCTAAATAAGTTAACCATCTTCCATGGCCACCATATAATGTGTAGATTTGAGGAGCTTGCATTTAAAGCGAAATGCAGTGAAATATAGTGTGAAAGCAAAATAATTCTTTCAGCCAATTTTTCCGCAAGTAAAATTAATGATTTTACCTTTCTCTTAAATAATATATTGCTAGTTATCACAGAATATAAATGATATAGAAATATGGGGGAAGGGAATAAATCTTACCTATTTATAAAACTTCTGATTATTTCCGTATGCATTTCACGCATTGATAAAGCCGATTTGGAATGCTTTGTAAGCGAAATATTTCTCTATTTTCCACCAAGTCAATTAACATTTCGTAGTAAATATTATGCAGAAAATTTTGACATTTATTCTTTTCAAAAATGTCGACAAATAATCTTTTCGGAACTGAATTTTTCCTCAACAAAATTTTCGAAATCACTGGTGTAGTCAAGTGCTGACGAATGAACTGCCAAACCAGACAAAGAAATACGTCTAATCGTAAGTTCGATATAGAACGGGGTTTATAACAAAATAATACTATTTTAAAATATCCCTAGATTTACTTTGCTTTCTGAACAAAAGACGAAGAGAGACGGTTGAAAGTAATCGAAAAAGGTTAGACGATGCAGACAGACGGGCAAAAAAGGAAAATAAAATAAGCGGGTTGTCTGTAATAAACGGGTTGTCTGTAATAATATTTTTTACATAAGATTCATGCCTTGAGATAGTAAATGATTTGAAGCGAATTCAATGTTATTACGAAAGCTTTTTTCCAAAAGTATTTGATCTATTATTACCACCATATGTACTGAGCTCATCCCAGACGATAATGAAACAGACACTGCATTTACTGTTACATCAACGCGTCAAAGAAACCTCTGAACTACATTTCGCACCTTCAATGGTTGTCAGTGTCTGCACTTGACATGTAAACAGGGTTGTACCCTTAGGATGTGTGCACGTTAGAAAACCAATGACAGATAAAATATAATGCACCCATCAGAGATGGAAAAGTAACAGAATCTGGACAAAAATAATACACGTTACAAAAGTAAAAATCCACATACCCACTCGTTGATTTTGACGAAGTCCAGTGTTAAATAAACGATAATTTTAAGTATTAATGATTTAACCTCCTGCTGCTATTAGTCTGTGCAAGGGTAATACTACATTTGGAATAAATCATTATTGAAATAGCCGGAGGTGTAATTATTGCATAGATATGGGCTCTTAATTTTTTTTTAGTATTAATCGATGAGATATTCGCTTTCTACAAAACAAGTGGTCGGTGTTCGAATCAAAGTAAAATACAGAATTATGAATCCAAATTTACAAGGCAGACAACAAATCGTCTGCATTATGTTTTGTTTTAGTTTTGTTTTACTGAATATCAACTACAATGGTTTATCTAATGCCGAAAAAATTACCTTTTTTTTTCAAAAATGTATAGCTGGTATTATTTTATTTTAAAAAAATGTATACTCTAGTTTATTTTGTTGCATATTAACCAAAAAGGGTTACTTAATGCTGACAATATTTTTATTTCTGATAATGCTTTCTTTTTTCAAATATTTATTGCTGATACTATTTTTTAAAAGTATTTCTGGTATTAAAATCTATTTTTACACTTTCATAGTGTTTTGAGTCAGGTTGTGGGATCAACTATTTGCCCATAGCTGGGACCCCGTCAGGTGCTACCACCCCGGGTCAGGGTGGACCTGGGAACACCCGAAATTAAGAGGTGGTTCCACGTTCCTCAAAATCACCTGATCAGAGGCCTTTGCTGCTGGACGTAGTTTATTTTCTTACCCAGGACGCGGTTGTAGTTTATCGTCATACCGAAGACGACGTCTGCACTATGTGAATTGATTTAACGATTATACCATTGAATGATCTTTGTGTCAGACTATTCTTGTTTATAATTTTCTTCACATCTGTCTTTTCACTGTAATTAAATTTATCAACTTCTGTAGCGTTTTGCCGCAAAGATACGATTCCATTTGTAGATATTTCAAACGTACAAGTGAACTCAAGTGATTTAATTAACTGGATCGAGGACAGTCGAACGGAAAACAGTGATATAAGAATAACACAGTCAAGCAAGTTTATATTCACTTTTCTTAAATAAATTGCAAAAAAATATTGACAATGTATCTTTGACTAGATTTCGATGAAGCTTGTTCGTGTGTTTCTCAATTATGATATCGTGTATAGGAGTCGTGAAAATGAATGAAACAATAATGAGGTGCTTCGAAGTTTAGCTAAAAATTGTTAATATCGTATGGAAAGTAATTGTTCTTTAATGGGTATTAATTCTAAAGTTTAAAGTCCACTGTCAAAAGTTCTTGCCAACTGAATTCCGACATTGGAATGAAATGAGTTCATTGTGTATTTCAACAATTTGAAGAAAATTAAAAAAAATAGCAGGAAAATGCTCAAACTTAGAAATAATATATGGAGAATATATCATAGCTTTAAAAAATGAATACATTACATTATTTCATAATATATAGAAACATATGGTAGAAGAGGATATATAAATGTATCTATATCCGGAAAAGTTTAGGCAATTAAATGATAAATTAAAAGAATTCTTTTTGACGCGTTTTAAACCCAAGAAGGACTTAATCGTAATAAAGTCAAATTTTATTGTAATAAATATATTAAAGCAGTGAAGAAGAGCTCGAAAAATATTTAGCGCAAAATTCTAAATAAAAATCTTTTACATATAAGTAATTAAAAAGAAAATGAAGCAAACCGATCATTTTCTTTCCGTTTGTTAAGTTATACAATTAGAAAATGATTCCTAGACTGTTTTTGTGTTTTTTGATTTTTTTTATCTGTCTGTTAAACATTCTTTCAAAATATTATTTTGATATAATAGTTTTAATTATAAATTAGAGGAAACAAAAATACTAAGAAATAAACTAAAAATAAGTTTAAGTTCAATTGTTAAGAGTTACTTTGCCCAACTTTGTGAACTGTTGTTATAGAATCCCAAAATTACAGTAAAAAAATGAGAGAAACAACATTATACGAGAACTTCCAACACAAGAAGCAAAAACAAATGTATAAAACTTGTAAGTCGATGAGAACATAATGTGATAATTAAGATGTGGACATTACACACTACCTCAAAAAAAATGGGTAGGAAGGAAACTCCATCATTACTCGAAAGAGTGGTAACAATTACTGGATTTGAGAAATCGATTTTCCTGAAAAAAGGTTGAAGAGAAAGATTTTATAAATTTCAACCGACAATAGTACTGACTGCTTAGTAAATGAATGACAGATAATTACCCATCAAAAAAGGCTGATATTACCATTAAATTTCCTATGAAAGGAATACTAGAAGATTGGCGAGATTCAACTCTATGTACCTTTGGTTTATTTAGTTTTGCGACATATCAACGTCAGTGGGTTATTTAATACCGATATGATTGTTATTACTGGTAATATTTTTTTCAAAAATCTAATGCTGGTAATTATTTTTTTCCCAAAATGCATTACTGGTAATATTTTATTTTTCAAAAATATATTGCTGGTAATATTTTTCCCAAAATGTATTACTGGTAATATTTTTTTTTTCTGAAAATGTATTGATGTTAATATTTTTTTCAAAAATGTATTACTGTTAATAATTTTTCTTCAAAAATTTATTGCTGGTATTTTTTTTTATAAAAAAGTATTGCTGTTATTAAAGCTGTTTTAACACTTTCATTGTGATTTGACCCCATTTTGGGGGTTAACTATTTTCCCATAGCTGGGACCATAACAGGTGCTACCAGCCCGGGTACAGTGTGGACATGCAAATACCATAAAATTAAGAGGTGGTTCCACGCTCCTCAAAGCCTCCTGATCAGAGGCCTTGCTGTTGGATGTAGTTTATCGTCTTAACCAGCATGATCCTCTGGACGTATCATTGCATGTCTGAAGTGTAAATATATGGATTGCTGGCAATAACCAATAGAGCTCCTCGAAACATTTGAAATCGAAGTAGCGATAACATAGTGATAGGCATGCGAGGTTGCATTCTGTGGAAAAGGTGCTGTAAGGTGGAAAATAAGCATTGACAACTCCAGAATGGAAAGTGAGGTATTTGTAGTTCCATGACAGATATGGGATAATATTCCTTTTTAGCTTGGATGTGATTTTTAAAGAATATCTATCAGGTACTTTAAGGTATAATAAGGAGTCGACCATTTTCGCTCATTTTCAGCGTATGGAGATATATATGAGTTTCAATTGAAATTTTGGGTGTCCCTAAATCCCAGTAGACGTTGGGAGCTAAGGGCCTGATTAAGACTACAAACTTTCATCTTAAATGGATTACATTCTGGGCTGGGTTGGTGGTGATGAAACGTTACTAGCTTCGTTTTTAGTCACTGAAATCTATGTCATTCATTCCCCCTCATTGAGCTATCAGATCTTGGTCAGGAAATTCCAGCTTCTAGACTTTGATCATCTTGATTTTTTGGAGGTGCATTCATAGACTGGGAATGTACTCAGGTATGTTGAATACAAAGCATAAAGTATATAGATAAAAAAACAGGGTTTAGTGGGTATGTCTACATTGCTTACAATTATATAGAATATTTCTTGTCCCTACCAGCAAATATTTAATGTAATTAAGACACCAGTCTATTGCACCGAAATTACTTTTTCTCAGAAGAAATTGTAATAAACTGTATTTATCAATGTTTTGGAAGAAAACTGGTACTTTCATTACGTTGTTTAATGTATAACACGTGCTAAAAGTGTGCGATTTCAGAAATCGAATTTGTTCGATCTGGCAGTATCCTGTCTATTTGAATTATTGAAGTTAGACCATGATTTTCTCAGCAAATCTCTCAAAATGTGCAGAGCCTGTATTATTTTAGTGCGAATCGATGTCTTCTTTTCACTTCTCATTCTATGTTGAAATAAATATGCTCTATCACCACCATAGCTGATTTAAAACTTTAATTTCCCGTGCAATTCTGAATGTATACGCAGAACTAGTCAGATTCTGAGAGTGAAAATTAAACGGCACGTACCAGCGAAGATAGGTTAATATATATTCCAGTCGAATATATTACATTCACTTACGTGCTATACCCTTGGGAACGGTATCAATCTGGTTTCACTATCCGTGGCTGGCACTTGGTCTAGGAGAAGGACAACTCTGAATTCAAAACCCGCGGAGAGTCGTTTGGCGACCTTGTGGCACTTAGTGCCCCATGTCTCTGTATTCAGCCCTTCAAAAAGTGCGGTTCGTCCTGCACAAAGCCTTCACCATTATAATCAAATCATATGTGCCAGCTCTAGCCTTCGGTTCCAAGTAACTGAGTTTCTTGACCCTCATACGTCTAAAAATCGACGGGAGAGCCCAGCATATATCTTGGCAGTATATAATATAAAGAGGTAATCATATAATGAATTAACTAGTAATGACGAAATCTCTTCGCTAACATATTAATAAAGCATTAACTTACTAACAATGTTGCGATCCTCATGTATAAAATTGTTGCCAGATGTATCTGGCGTTTTTAGAGCAGCGCGTACTTTTGAAAATTTCGCATTTTCATCTTCAGGTTGTACTTTTACCATTTACAAATAGAAATAAATTTAGACCGAATTTTTTTTTCTTTTTTTAGGAATTTATTAACGGATATATAATTTTATAAAGTGGAATGTCATAACGCTAGAGTTCCAATATTTCAAGTGAGAAATATATATTTTTTTTAATTTAGCAATGTGATAAATCCATGAATTTTTTTTGTATGGGATATACAGTTAAAGTGGCATGAATTAAGTATATAGTTCAATTAATAGAGTAATATGTCTTAGGAGATTTTTATTATTATTATTGTTTCCGGAATTTCGTACTGCGGATCTATTTTCATAAATATATTATATTGGAGAATATATATTTTATATTATAAAGCTGTAATCGTAGAAAGAATTAAATAATAATATTCACATAATTGATGACAATATCTATTCGCTTACAATTTTATGCATAAAGATCACGTCATTCAATGGATTGTTAGTAAGTTAATGCTTTATTAATTCTTTGCATGATTACCTCTTTATTCTATATACATATATATATTCATCAGGTCTAGAAGAATCCTCAACAGAATGCGGAAAGCACTGGACGAAACGGCCGTCCAGTATTTTCCGCCTTCTTTCGTCCTATATTTGGGACTCATCAGTATTACGCATCTACTACCAAGAATCAAACCTGATCCGTTACGATACGACGCAAGCGTTATATCAACTGTAACAAGTAGGTATCCAGACTCGCTATTGCGCTGTTTTAACTTTCCATGGTGTAACTCATCCACGTTTACTTTTCCATAAGATTGTGCCCACCACGAGTAACGTCTTCTTTCCCAAAGCCGCTCCCTCCAGAGCATTAGAAGTTGGTTCTAGCAAGGATATATATATATATATATATATATATATATGCCTCAGTATGTCCAGTTCTGCGTAAGACGTGTGAAGTAATCGGATTTGAACCCTACCTTTCACTAGGGCGTCATTTTTTATTAGTCGCCAACAAAGCTCGTTCAGATTAATATTTCAAAGAACTCAACAGAGAAGGAATATAGGCTGGATCTTAATATATTATTCTATAAGTTTTATCCGCGAATGAAATCGGAAGAGCGGGAAATTCATAATGCGTTACCTTTATTCCGTAATAATTTCCCCGTTTACCAATTTACACTTGAATTTTTCCAATCCTCTCCCTCCCTTGTCCTAATAATCTGATATATATCAATATATATGTTTTGTTTTTTTTTAAAAATGTCTTTAAAGCGGTAATATAAAGTTAGCACCCACCTAAATTATTTAATTTTTACGGAAACTTAACATTTCTAATTGACAAGGTTACAAATCTAAAAACAAATCCTTTGGAATCCAGGAAAATGAAAAAATGAATTAAGGAAATCAATATTCGTAATTCAAGGAACGGTTAAGAGAAATTCGCCAATTGAAAAATAATGACATTAATGAGGTTAGCTTATAAGACGTTCAACATTTTGAAGCAAAGCTCCTGACAATGATATTGTATATTGTTCGTTATAGAAATGAGAATATGTTTATTTCCTTTTCCGTTGAGCGACATGTGACGCGTGGAATGAAATTGTCAAAGGATGAATCTGGTTGGATTGTGTCTATTATCAATACAAAATAAACAGAATAAAAACACATGACACAAAAATTGTGCCATCACATTTCCTGTTTTTTTATTTTTTTTTATTTGAAATCTTCAGATCGATTTAGCAACTTGGACATCGATTGATTTACATTCAAATTTTGCGTACAGACAGCTATTACTACATCCGGGGTGATGAGGGCACAGTTTTTGCAGATTAATTGGTAAAATAGACGCTAGGTAGCTTAACAGTTATCTGTAAGGAAAATGGCCTGTATACTGAATTGTGACTATGTATAGTAATAAAAACATGTGTTTGTTACAACTATTATAATAACTGTGTAGAAGGAAAATAAATGAGAAGTAGCAAAAGGTTCACTTTAGGAGTATATGCAGGATAGATGTTGGTTGACTCTTAATTTGAAGAGGTTAAGATTCGAAACGTCATCTCTGATGTTTTTTTGCCAATGCAGTAACTCTAGGGAAGAAGTTCCTGAGTGCAATTTCATATCATCCGTGGAAAACAATGGGAATGAGGCTGAGTTGGATCAGTGTACAGTGTCTGACAATTGTTTTATATTAAGTTCTTGACTGGTAAAAATGGAATATAATTCAGCCAAAAATGTGTCATGTATATAGATTGGTGTGAGCAACTTTTCGTTTGCGGGAATGGGTTTGAAGGGTGGAAGACAATAGATCACCCACAAGGTCGATCAAACTATGATGAGGCTGGAGAGTGTGAACTGGACCGCTCCAGATGTCGCCGAAATAATCCATTTTCAGTTTGACCTAGTTCTTTAAAAGACAGAGTATGCTTGAAGGCGTAAGATCTTTTTGGGAGCGGTACCTTGGGAAAGGTATGAATATACATTTCAGTCATCTGCTTTCGCGTTTCTAGTAATTTTAAGCTGTTTGACTGAGAATAAGAAAAGTAACTGAACGCATGGGACAAATTACTTCATTGATAAAAAAAATCAAAATTGATTATTTCTTTGATAATGAAAATTCACAAGTCACAAGCCGATCAACGTAACAGAAGGTCGTTATATTAGCCAATTTGAAAGGAATTATATACAGTCTGGTTTCAAATTACTGAAATCAAATCAATGTTTCATGAATGCCATTAGTTCTTTTTCTTTTAACCGTCCTTAGTATTTGTTGTAGAGTAGCTAGAACCCCTTCAGCCCTCTATCAGATGGCCTGACGGGTAGCTTAAATAGTCTACGATTAAGGATTTCAAAAGGTGATCAATAAGTTGATACTAAGCTGATTAATATTCGGGCTGATCTTACTTCGTTTGAGTATACAGCATTTGACCCTCTTCTATTCCTTGTAAGTTGTCTTGTTAATTGTAACTTATTCTTCTGTGTTTTTGTATGCATCTGTTAGCACTGGATACTGTTTCTGAATAAATATATTAATCACTCATTCTTCTCTGTGTATCATGCACTGCGACGATACAATAGATTGGCGACGAGGATGAGATCAGTCCGAATATTAATCAGCTTAGTATCAACTTATCAACTTAATCACAGACTATTTAACGTTATGAGTCAAGCCATCTGGTAGAGTGCTGAAGGGGTGCTAGCTTTTCTACAACATTATTAAGAATAATAATTTTATTATTATATATATATATATATGTATTGCTGGATTCCAAACACACAGTTCTTTCTGTCACGTAAAAATACGAGTAAAGTGCCTTTCTTCGTATCAGCGTGCAATTAAATGACGACATAGAATTTTAATCAGAAATAGAAATAGGGATATGGCAGTGAACAGCTTATAGCGACCAACTGAAAATGGATTGATCATAGATGCCATTTGTTGGCTTTCTTCAACCAAACACAATGACCAGTCTTGTATAAAAAGCATTGAAAATGTTATTAACGCTGTAGTCCAGTATGATTTTAAAAAGAGTATCTTTAAATTCGCTTCCTTGCAGCTTTTGCCGATGCAAATGTAGATGTCTATTGATTTATTTTTATTAAGTGTGACTTAGACATAACGATATTATCTTCCTGCTTTAAACAATCCGGACATTTTTGCAATATATGCAGTATAATTCAGTAACTCTGACTACAATGAGCTGTTTCAGTTACTTAGACATGATATACAGACATCCCTAACTGATTTTTTATCAACACTAAAATTCTGTTAATTTAGGGTTGGGTGGAGCAAATAATTGATTCAAGTTGATTTGCGTCTATTTATCAATATAAAATCTGCCTGTTGCTGCTTATATCAGAACGTAACACTACATTATTCGGACTATTGTTCTCATCTTTGTCGCCATATATATTACAACGTTTCGGCGCTTCAGTATCTGTCTATATTTCTGAGATGAGGTATTATGTACACTATTTACATTATTCGGACTATTGTCCTTATCTTTGTCGCCATATTTATTACAACGTTTCGGCCGTTCAAAAAGTCTAGTTACCATAACGAAGAGATCATCCAAAACAATTACCATGGATGTATTCATTGAAAAGACACAGAGATGCAACCTTACAGCGATGAGAAAGTGACTGAAGCCGAGTCGTCAGATAAGACCCCTTAATATTGCTGACCCTTCTTTGTATTTTATCAAGGAACTCAAAGTAAATAGCACTGACATCGGACTATATATGGTAGCAATATTCTAAGCATGGAGAAATGGTAGACTTAGAGATATGAAAGATATGAAAAGAATTGTGAGTTCTGTACCAGATCACTGCAGTGGTGAACCAAACTTGGAGAGTTGTGTCAAAGGGAAATAACTGAGATACCCGGAAGTGTTATGGCACGTGGAACAAGAAAAATCAACCCCGGTCAACGAAATAAATGTTTCGAAGTACCCAAACAACCCTCCCCCGGTTTTGAATTTGAATTTTCCGTCAAAAAGACAAGTTACCATCCAAGGCTATAGAACCCAGTATGTCCTGGGGGAGAAGAAGAGGATTCACACCTTTCCCAAGGGTATTAACATGTAAGTGGTTGTTATTAATTCGACTAGAATTAGAACTCGGCTCTGCTAGCTATTACCGTATATATATATATATATATATATATATATATATATATATATATATATATATATATATATATATATATATATATAAACACTCACACAGTGGAGTAATGGATAGCGGCTTGGATTGAGGAATCGGAGAGCCGAATTGAATTCCAGTCGAATGTATTACATTCACTTATACCTATACCCTTAGGAAAGGTGTGAATCCTATTCTTCTCCCTTCAGCTATGGGTAACTAGCAGGGCAGATTGGGTTCTATTGCCTTGGATGGCAACTGGTCTAGGAGAAGGACAACTCTGAATTAAAAAAATTGCGGAGGGTCGTTTAAGGAACTTGTGGCAAGTAAATCTCTGTAATCGGCCCTTCAAAAAGTGTGGATGGTCCTGCACGAAACCTTTACCACTATAATCAAATCTCATGTGCTGCCGTTTTCCTGGGAATTCGACGGGGGAGATTCGTATATATATATATATATATATATATATATATATATATATATATATATATATATACTGTCACCATGAAACTTTAGTTACTGTTGTGCTTGTGTTTATTCAGAATTGAACATTCATATAATATTACCGGATTAAAGTGTGTTCACTTGTACAGATTAGTAAGTACAAAAACTGTACAGAGACAACATAATAATAGGCCGTATATACTAGCGAGTCAGCACATATTCTTACATGCATACGATCATAAGGATTGCGAAAGTAATCTTGTGTTTCATTAACTGCGCATTCTGAACTGATTGACTCAATATAACAAAAGTTTTATGTATGGTAACTGAAAGGGTCAAGCGTCGTTTTGTCATATACAGTATACGTTTCAATATGAGCCAGATTTCGCGGTCGTTTCATTTCAGGTATGGCATTTGAAGAATATCTTACAGAGAATGTCGTGTCACTGGGCAACATTTTAGCAAGAAGTATACTGTTGCGTCATCACGTCGCCATCTTGAATTATGAACGGCCATAAGATGGGTTGAACGTAGAAGGAGTTGCCCAATATCCACTTCTGTAGCACAAAAGGTGAGCGATGGTTATAAATTAAGGCAACAGTCCAGGTGTAAATTCAGTGTCTTCAGGGCGAATAAACTCTGCAATGTGTCGATCGATATATCTACATCGCACGCGCAAATGGCTAGAAGTTGCATAAAGGCAGAAGTATCTCTCTTCGAAGAAAACAAAAGAGCCATTTAGTCTTCTATGTGAACCAGCGGCGACATCGTACCATTTATTGTGTCAGTCAAATTTGTCTTCTCTTATTCAGTTTCTGTTTAGTTTTATGCATGTTGGCATAGATTTTCTATTCTTTACAAGAAGTACATTACGACGGTTTATATATATATATATATATATATATATATATATATATATATATATATATATATATATATATATATATAAAGATGAGAGTGAGGTTTAGCGTGTGACTATCGATTCTATGACCGTGACATTTTAGCTAAAGGTATTCTTGTCACATTCTTATTAACATTAAAAAAATAACACTTACAGAATATATATAGGGATATGTCCTCAGGACACTGAGCACTACATTAAAAATCAACGGTAGCCTGAATTTAATTTAGGTTGCAGGAAAATAATTCTCTCTCTCTCTCTCTCTATCTATCTCTATATATATATATATATATATATATATATATATATATATATATATATATATATATATATATATATTCCGTTGGTATAATCTAGGCGAGTCCAATTGACACAATATTGAATTTGAAATAGGTTAACACTGATCACAAAAGAGCGTTTAATGTTTATTTTCATTAAACGGAGTAAATTTTCTTTACATTTGGAATTCAGATACCTTTAGTACTAAAGGTAAATGTATTCCAATTGTAAAGAAGTATATATATATAGAGAGAGAGAGTGAGAGAGATGCAGAAATAGAAAGTGTGTGAAGTCAGAGGAAATCAACACTGCATGTTGACTGGCAGTTTCATAAATCAATATCACCTTAAGTCGGAGTTTTGATCTGAAGACCTTATTACGACCTGTAATTGACAGTCATCATACAAATTTGATTCCTATGTCTAAACCGTATTTTTCTACAAACGACACTTTTAACGCTTCCATGATACTTATAACAAATTCTAAATAAGTACATACATACATGTACACACACAGACTTCTGTGTGCTTGTGTCTATACTTATGTTAATGTAAAAATGCGCTTTAAAATATTGGCAATCTCATAGCTAAATGATTGATAGTCAAAACAAATAACATCGTGTGTTCGATAAATTTACACGCTGGTTTATAATTTTGGCAAGAAGACCAGAAGAAAGATTTAGTGTTCATTAAATCTTTCTTTATAAAGCAATCGATCAGCAAAACTATTTGTTCTCTTTCGTTGTATAGGAATACAAACCGATCTCGCTTCGAAAATGAGAACACTCTCATTAGACAAAAGTGTTACTGTTTTTTCCATGTTTAAAGTTTCTTCATAATTTTATTCGCGTCGGATGTTGCTGTTTGCATAACTGAAATTGAGTAATGTGTGTTTGAATGTTTTTTTGGTAGCATTATTGAAGGACGGGAGAAAATCTCCGTGTTTATATAAATTTGTTTTATTTCCAAGTACTTTCGATGCATCCATGTCATCATCAGGGTATTGCTTATTATAAATATCATAGACTTCATATATATATATATATATATATATATATATATATATATATATATATATATATATAGTTTATTATAGATATTATAGTCTTCAATATATATATATATATATATATATATATATATATATATTGCTTATTATAAATATTATAGTCTTCAATATATATATATATATATATATATATATATGGCTTATAAATATTATTATTATAAATATATATATATAAATATATATATGGCTTATTATAAATATTATAGTCTTCAATATATATATGTATATATATATATATATGGCTTATTATAAATATTATAGTCTTCAATATATATATGTATATATATATATATATTGCTTATTATAAATATTATAGGCTTCAATATATATATATATATATATATATATTGTTTATTATAAATGTTATATTATTTATTATTGTCAGAGATAAATTGTGTTAACTGAAAATTAATTTTTTTTTACAAAGGAGTGAGGAATGCAGCATCAGTTCATGATCGCTGAAAATATCGAAAATAATTCGACAGATCATGTCAACTATACAACAAAATATATATATATATATATATATATATATATAGCGCTATCTCTGATATTGAGTTCTTTCTATATATTTATATACACACACTTTTCACACACGCACACACACACATATAAAGATCCTTGTTTCTATAAATTTCTGTTGCATGAGTTCTTATTATTTTTACAAGCTTTCGTCTGTTCCTACAGACATCCTCAGGTATGGAATAGATTTTGTTCTTGTTTTTACTCTCAGTAATAAGAGGACAACGAAAATATATGTATTGTTGTAATCCGAAAAATGCTATTAGAAATGAGTTATTGTTTTGGAGCGTGCTGTCGCAACGCTGAGTTTAAATTTTACAATTGTGCGTTCTTATACAAATATGGTGATAAGTGAATTCTTTTTTACTGGTAAATTCTCTTTCAAAGTGGCATGAACTTTATTGTTCAATAATTACAGTAATGTCGCACTTATTATCCAAAAGTTGCATTTGGATCAGTTATTTTAATTTTAATAAAG